>JAVTVY010028057.1:0-111472 GCA_036873755.1 Hanleya hanleyi | reverse complement strand
TTGTTTAGGAGACATAGGGTGAGAGTTTGAGGGGTTGGGCAGGCCTTTGTTTAGGAGACATAGGATGAGAGTTTGAGGGGTTGGGCAGGCCTTTGTTTAGGAGACATAGGGTGAGAGTTTGAGGGGTTGGGCAGGCCTTTGTTTAGGAGACATAGGGTGAGAGTTTGAGGGGTTGAGCAGGCCTTTGTTTAGGAGACATAGGGTGAGAGTTTGAGGGGTTGAGCAGGCCTTTGTTTAGGAGACATAGGGTGAGAGTTTGAGGGGTTGAGCAGGCCTTTGTTTAGGAGACATAGGGTGAGAGTTTGAGGGGTTGGGCAGGCCTTTGTTTAGGAGACATAGGGTGAGAGTTTGAGGGGTTGGGCAGGCCTTTGTTTAGGAGACATAGGATGAGAGTTTGAGGGGTTGGGCAGGCCTTTGTTTAGGAGACATAGGGTGAGAGTTTGAGGGGTTGGGCAGGCCTTTGTTTAGGAGACATAGGGTGAGAGTTTGAGGGTTTGGGCAGGCCTTTGTTTAGGAGACATAGGGTGAGAGTTTGAGGGGTTGGGCAGGCCTTTGTTTAGGAGACATAGGGGGAGGCCAAGAAGCTGTGGACAGGAATTTTTTTTAAAAACTTTAACATCTACTTTAACCAACAGATAGACAGACATCATTGTGGTACTTATATCGAGCTTTCCGCAGCTAAAGAGCTGCGGGCTGGATAAAAAATGAAAAACCCTCCGCCTGCACCACTTTTTGAAAAGTCATTACCCAAGAATCAATTAGTCAACTTTTTGCAGCCTAACCTGAATACCATATGTATTAGCGATTTTCATTAAAAGGAATGGATTTGTTTCTACATGTACATTTAAATATAAAATTATTCAAAATAAGTCTAGATATTGTGCCAATTAGGTCTCACCGCTGGCAAAAGAACCTACGGTGATATATTCGCGAAACGGCGCATTTAGGAATCACGTTTTGCAAAGAAGCTGGTGAGATGAAGTGACATTGTGCACTGATTAAAGCGACGTGTACTGAAGATTAGTGCATAACATATACTAAAGATCCTCTGAAGTATAAGTATATTAGAAAGTTACTCATTTTACCATCCAACCATTTACATACCAAAGATCCTATCCCAAATGATGAGAGTACCAGCGTAGTTCTTGTCAATACAGTATGGATTCCGCCCGTGATGAACGCGGTGGTGACTAGGGGTGTTCATAATGTACTCCAGGGGCCCCAGTGTTCTGACGTACTGGATGTGAGAAAAACAAATGAATCATGCTAAACAGTGGTTAAAAACATTCACTGGGTCAAATATACCAACTCTAGTAACAGTCTCACAAGCATGTATTGAGATATTCATACATGTACAACAAAGCTTGTTGATGTTTGGATAAAAAGCTGCAACACCTCTTCCCATTATTCAACGCCATCTGACAGAGGAAGGCATTCCAGAATCAGCAACATGCAAGTGAAGGGATATAACTCAACAACATGAGCTAACAAAGTTGCCTCCCATTACATCAGCAATATCAATACGAAACTGTGTTGCTGTTCAAATTTGACCTTGTTACATACACATGTGGTTAGGGTGGTTAATATTAGTTGGAAAATCTACACAAGTGCATATCCTGCATACATGAACACATTTTTACGCAAATCATAATTAAATTTCCCCAATACTGTACAGCAATCCAGCAATTTGATTGGCTGTTAGAGCTGAAATTTTTAGTTCATAATCAAAGAATTTTAAAATATCTGTGCCATCATGCCCACAAATGTGAATTGATTGAGTACCGAGTGGGGTGCGCATGCACAGAGACATTGCTGGAAGATACAAGTGAGTGAGTGAGTAAATAGGATTTAATGTCGTTTTCAACTATGTTTCAGTCATATCATGACAGTACCTACATAATATGTGCCAGGACACGAGAGTGTCCACTGTATCTGCAGTTATTTCTACTGTTTAAGAATTGAACCAAAGGAATTCGTTATCAAAGTCAATTTCTTCTCTTATTTAATTAGTTTTGCTTGATTAATTTAATTATATGGAACTCTATGATGATCTTGATTTTCTTTACTGGGGTATGAATGGCTGTGTAAACTCGGTTTGAGGAGGAATCATATCATTTGCACAGCAGTTTTTAAGCATGTGTGCAAACTTTGTATAATCTGCTATTTTACAGGTGTTTTTTAAGTTCATATACCAATGAGGGTAAGAAAAGAAAAAATCACAACCCGTAAAAAATAACCAAATTCTACTAACCTTTAATCCATGTCCCTGATGTGTGGATTAGTTGCTTGTGCTCATCCTTAGTCCATGTCCCTGATGTGTGGATTAGTTGCTTGTGCTCATGCTTAATCCATGTCCCTGATGTGTGGATTAGTTACTTGTGCTCACGCTTAATCCATGTCCCTGATGTGTGGATTAGTTACTTGTGCTCACGCTTAATCCATGTCCCTGATGTGTGGATTAGTTACTTGTGCTCACGCTTAATCCATGTCCCTGATGTGTGGATTAGTTACTTGTGCTCACGCTTAATTCATGTCTCTGATGTGTGGATTAGTTGCTTGTGCAGCTCATGCTTAATCCATGTCCCTGATGTGTGGATTAGTTACTTGTGCTCGCGCTTAATTCATGTCTCTGATGTGTGGATTAGTTGCTTGTGCTGATGCTTAATCTATGTCTCTGATGTGTGGATTAGTTGCTTGTATTCATGCTCAATCCATGTCCCTGATGTGTGGATTAGTTGCTTGTGTTCATGCTTAATCCATGTCCCTGATGTGTGGATTAGTTGCTTGTGCTCACGCTTAATCCATGTCCCTAATGCGTGGAATACTTGCATTCGCTCAGATTATTAAAGTGAAGTTGTAGAAATTAGTATTTCTGTCCGGACAAGCCAGAGCATATACGGGTCACTGTAGTGGGGCGGATAACCAGTATAACACTTCAAATGGTGATACAAGCATGAAACTTGGTATAAATATCCCCATTGGATATTTATTCAAGAAAATTAATTGAGCCATCAGAAAATCCAAGATGGCGGCCATTTTCAAGATGGCCGCCAATATTAACCATTTAAATACACATGCTTTATTATTATGGTGTGTTTTCGGCTCGGATTAAGCTAGCAAATCTATGACTGAGGTTCTTCCAGATAATTCCATGAATCCAATGTTTTACAATTACTCTGGAACACTCTCATGCATCAGTTAACTGGAAATCCAATATGGCGGCCATCTGCTAGTGTGGGTGCCGTATGCACCACAAATAACAATTTTAAAACCACGTGAACGACTTATCTCGCAGATTGTGACCCAGAATGCTCGATAATACATTCATGCGTATGGAATTGTATAATCTAACCACAAAAACCAAGTAGCCAGTCCATTCCCTAAACATATAACTTAGTCAGAACTCAGTAAAACACTGGTCCGGTAAGCCACATCCACAGTTTAATAGCGTAAACTCGGACTGATTTTTTCCTACTACAGTAGTAGGAAGAGGTGAATTTCTGTCACATTCTGCCATGCCCAGAGTTATCTGTCCCTGAATATGTGGAGTCACGTGGGGCTGAGTCACATCCGGTGACGTCACTTCCGGTTTAAAGGTCACATGTGCCCTACGGGCTATAGGGTACAGGTGTACCACACATGCTCTAAGGCGTTAGAGCTAGTTAATATAGGGCGCTAAGGCATTAAGCTAGGGCGTTAAGGCATTAAGATAGGGCGTTAAGGCGTTGAGACAGCTGTTAAGGCGTAACGACTGGCGTTAAGGCGTTAAGATGAGGGCGTTAAGGCGTAACGACGACCGTTGATGGGCATCACTGCATTTCGATGAATTAGTGTCAATTCCATGGAATATCTAGAACAATCAGAGCTTCCGAGCTATTTCACCAGGGCGTTGAAGCGTTAATCTGGACGTTGGGCAGCATATCCCAAAAACCTGCCCAGTCGACGTTCAACCGTCAACGTGGGTTATACATGCTCTGAGTGCAAACGCACATTCATCAGACATTACGATATGATGAGACGCCAGAAGAATATACATGGGATTAAAGACACCGAGGAGCCCACTGAAACAGATACTGAGAATATGCCAACTGATTCTGAGAATCCATTGACTGATACCGAAACAGAGATTGTTGAGATTCTATCTACTGATATAGAGATTTTGAGCTCAGATAGTTGGGCTTACATCCCAGGGAAGTGAGGAAGAACCTACCTTCTGGGATTGTATTGTGACAGCAGCTATTAATACTCACGCTGCAGCGATCGAGGACGCCGGGCAGGATAAATTATAACAAATGCGTCCCTGCATCAGGAAAACAGCTATGGCGATCTATGACCAGTATACCCTGCTACCATTTGAAATCAAAGGCGACCCCACACACACGTCACCTGGAACAGAATATTAGGCTACCACCCACCAAGGCCCTGCAAAATGCGATAAAAATGCGCAAACAGCTGTTCTAGGACATGTTGCCCTCACAGTATCCAGGCTCTCCTACGACGATTAGAACAAACGGATCAGAGCGAATATGGTCGAAGACTGAACTTTCTGAAATTTGCGAATTCTGATCGGACAAGAGCAGCATCTAACAGGCAAGAACGAATATGACAGATGCAGCGCCAAATTGTGGCTTCTGTTTGGACAAGAACATACCTGTGTTGTAAACATATCCAAAGCGGCTCCCCCAGCTTGGGTATGATGAAACATTGGGGAGAAAATCTATTTGAAAACTTGTCAACGAGTTGATCTTTCTTTCTTTCATCTGTCAGCGCCGTGGCGTCAAATGTTATGCTAGGGCGTTAAGGCGTTGAGATAAAGCATTGACGTGCGTTAAGATAGGAGTTAAGGCGTTGCGCGGGATTCCTCTTCTTTCGCTGCAAGTACTGCTATGCATATAACCTTGAAGTGCCTGGGGCCTATCATCATCTCCGAAACTCCCCTTTCTCTACTACTCCTCATTGCGCATGCACATGTGTGTCACCACCAGTCTGGCTCTACCAGATAAGAGCTTCAATGGGATACCACTCATGTTTGGGTACAGCCTGAGGCTAGTGGTTTACAAACGACCTTATATGACCACTCATTTACTCACCATCGTTAGTGCGTCGATGCGTTAAGACGGGCGTTGAGCACGCCTCACTCACTCACTCACTCACCCCCATTCCTCCTCCTGTTCCACTTCCTCCTCCTACTCCTCTTCCTCCATACACAACTACGCACATACGCGGAGTTAAAGCTAACATGTAGCCAGATCGAACATGGGCCGTATGAACCCATGTACTCCAAGATCCTCATGATACTCATATGAACAGTCACAATCAAAGCGTGACTGAGATACATCATTCTTTAGATGACGACTTTACAACGAATATTATGGATTAAGAATACTGATCAGCGATACGGATTTGATATTTTTGGAACATCATGATGTCTTGCCGGCATCATTGAAAACTGTTGACCGCTTCTGTCTTGCAGGAAACAAGCCTATGTTTATGTATACTATGATTGTCTTTTTGAATTTGGTGATAATACTGTTATATGGAATATGGAATAGGTCTTTGGATTATGGACGCGGATATTCTCTAATGGACGACGGCTGAATTATGAATGACGGACCAGACACTTGTAATACTTTACCCTTCCGAATCACCCCGATTTCCCAGGCGCATATCGCTCCCAGTCTGACTGTACTCCACGATTGCTTGACTAGTACACCTCACACGACCCATTCGGACCAATATTGGAACATCTCGACACAACGTCCATTCGAATGCCCTTTTTCCACTGCGCATGAGCAGATGGACGGTATTTCCACTACACCTCCGTCCGGACGAATTCTCCCCAACGCATGCTTCGACATAACACACCGCACGATCCATTCGGACCAATATTGTTACATCTCTATCCCAGAATGGTCAATTCCAATGTCCTTTCCCCACAATTGCCTGCCTGCGCATGCGCACCATATCCCTATACTTTCACTCCACACCAGCGCAGTCCACGAGTACTTCAAACTGATACCTCACACGACCCAATCGGATCAATAGTGGTCCACCACAAACCCAAAACGTCGACGCCGATCTGCCTATGCACGACGCATGCGCATTCAGAACTTGCGAAAATCACCCGGTGGTCACGAGACCCTACCATCGCGTTCTACATGGCAAGACAGAGAAAACAAGATGCCATAGCAAAATCCATAGCAAAATCCAAAAGAAAAAAATGACCACCCCATTACTCCTACCCCAAACATACATTTCCTGGAGATTAACATTGAAGTACTTGGGATCTTATTTAGGGGCAGATAACACTTGCTGGACCGCCACGTGACCGGAAGTGACCTTTGACCCGGAAATGACCTTTGACTCAGATGTGACCTCTGACCTGGAAGTGACGTCATCGGATGGGACGTTAGCTCCATTTGACTCCACATATTCAGGGGCAGATGACTGTGCGCGCAAAAATGTGACAAAATTTCAACTCTCCCTACTACTAATATGGGAATTTTGGATTTTTTGAATTGCAGTTGGTTTCAGCATGTTCAGAAAATTATCAATTATGACTGACCTAACTTAAAATCGAATAACGGTACCATTTTATGCGTTGAAAGTGAAAATTAACAGAAGAAAAAGGCGGCCATCTTGAAAATGGCGGCCATCTTGAATTTTCAAGTGGCTCATTTGCTTTCCTTGAAATATGACCTGATGAGAATGGTTGTGCCAAGTTTCATGCTTGTATCACCATTTGAAGTATTGACCCCTAAAATGGCACTTATCCGCCCCACTACTGCCCTCGAATATATGGACACACATTGGAAAAATCGCTTGAAAATATATACAGACGGCTCCAAAAACACAAGTCACAATACAGGATCTGCATTCGTTATACCAGAACTTGACATTCACGAAGGTTTCAAACTACCAGACAATATGTCTGTATACACCACTGAATTAGTCGCCATAATCAAGGCCCTCGAATGGGTTCTTCAGAACCGACCGGTTTCCACCGTTATTCTTAGTGATTCCTTAAGCGGACTGGTATCTATAGAGAACTCCAAATCCGACAGCAGACCTGACCTCATACACGAAATAGAAATTTTATGTACACAAATACGAGATAATGACATTGACACCATTTTAGCTTGGATTCCCGCCCACGTGGACGTTAGGGGAAATGAAGCCGCCGATAGGACAGCCAAAGACAGCCTCACCAAAACTGCACCTGACGTGCATATAGGACTAGGAACCAAAGAACTGAATTCTATCATTAAAACCAGAATAGATAGTAAATGGGAAAAGGAATGGAACGAAGAAAACCGAGGTAGATGCAGGCCTTATTTTTTGACGCGAACGCTCGTTCAGGTTACGTGAAGGTTACGCAAATCATATTTTACGCGAACGGTCACCGTTCACGTGGGGCGAATTTTATCTGCCAGCAAGTCACAAGTCGGCATTGTCTTGTCTGCACAAAGTGAAAATAAAATAAAAAGTGGCGACAGCGATATTTCCGCGTATACCGTCCACTTTCTCTTTCTCCTTTTGTCGACTGGCAGGCTAATTTACATGGCCGTGGTTGTTTGATAAATCATGAATTGCTTATGGCCTAGTTAAATTGTTTGTGTCCGAGTGGTTTCGTTTTCACTGGCCAGACAATTACGCATGCCCAGATGGAAATAGGTCAGCACTGAAAACTATTTGCCGAGAAGTGGCGACTGTCTGGTCGTTGGAATTGACCAATAAATTGAAATAATGGATGTTATTTGATGCACAATAAATCATTTAGAAACCCTGAACATACATTCAGAACATATTTGGCATTTTACAGCTTTAGAAATATTTAGGAATCGCATTTCGGCAAAAATTGTGTACCGTAAAACTCACGTAAGGAATTTTATCACGTTTAGAATACTACCGATGCCGATGGACGGTCTGTTTTGCTTCATCTCGACTAAATAACTCGTCTAAATTCTTATAGATGTCACGGTATGTATTCCTGGTTACTCGTAGCATAACGAATATTGAATATTTATTAAACATTCCAAGTGAATCGGTAAAAATCCTTTTGTTTACGTGATGTGTGGCTTCCCTCAGCGAAACCAAACAACATTTTGACTCCGTCGAATTCGTAACTCAACGATATTTTATGTTAATGAGCAGTTGGAGCAGTTTGACCAATCAGGAAGTCGGGTTACGTCAGGTGATCAGCATTTTCGCGGGTTTATTGGGGTTGAATGAGAAGGATTCGAAACACATGACCATTTTCACCCAATAAAATCGACGCATTTTTACTAACATGAAATAAGGTTGTGTTGAAATGAAAGCAGAGTTGTTGCCCTTCAATTTGATATCTTTAACGTGGGGAGGGGCTTCCGGGATTTCGTTGCAGAAGCTTGTAAACAAGGTGCATTTTATGCGTTTCAACAAACTTTTCTGAATAAATGACGCTCTGTTTTACATTTGTAGACGATCTTCACATAACTAAGCATATTTTTTAGTAATAAACACCGAACTCGCGTGAAATAATTAATGAAATAATACGTTTTAGTTGGAGTAAGACGTGTCTGGTTTGATTTTTCCACACGTGGCTCCAAATTGTTTCGAAAATTTACGTAACCTTTCACGTAACCGATCGGTTACGCAACGAAGACCGAACGATCGGCTACGTACGCTAAAAATCACGCGAACGGTAAATCGTTCACGCCAGATTTTGAAAAAATAAGGCCTGTAGATGGCTACATAGTATTCTAGATAAGGGCTGTTCCAGAAAAACGTACATGGGGGGGACAGAAGGCACTTTATTTTTGCCCCCACCACCCATGTAATGAAATATAATTTTACCCCCACCACCCATATTATTAAATATAATATGTAACCAACATAAATGCCATTATGTTTATCCATCAGGCAACCACCCATGTAATTATATAACTCTTTTACCCCACGACCCATACGCAAATATATAAAGTGCCTTCTGTCCCCCCCATGTACTTTTTTCTGGAACAGCCCTAAGGGGAAAAGACAGAGTTGTGGATTCCAGCTAGACAGTAAACGTGACGACCGCATCATCACAAGATTAAGACTAGGCAAAACAGGACTAAAATCACACCTCTCTAAGCTAATAAAAACACATCACCACTATGCACCTCATGCAACAACGAAGAAGAAACGATAGAACATTTTATACTCAAATGCCCAAAACATGACCCCTATCGCCGCACACTGGAAAACGAGCTCAAAAACTTAAATGTCCCTCTGTCGTTGGCTTCTATATTAAATCCTAAACCACCTCTTATAAACAAGGTATACACCACCTTACTAGCTTACATCAAATCGACTGACTATTACTCTACCATTTAATACTATATGGTTACACCAAGAAACCAAAAACCAAATTTAAATAAATGTAGCACGCTTAGAGTCAAAACTATATTACAGGGGCGGAAATAAGGGTCAGTGATCAGAAATGACTGATCAAATTTGGACACTAACCAATCAAAATGTCATAGCAATAACACAGACAAATTCACTGATCAAATTAAAAGCTCCTAATAATGAGCACCGATCAAATTGTGTTCCCTTATTTCCAACCCTCTTTAACAAATGTTAACCGTCCGGTTTTCTAGCAGGGGCAGAAGACTGGAGGTTATATCAAACATCCACAATCGGCTTTAATTATAATAATATTTTTATTTATAATATTTAGTACCTAATTAATTATTGCTATTGATCATGTGTGACTTAGATCACGATAGTGCCTGTCGGTGGCAAAAAATAACACCAGAAAACAAGAAACTACAAACTCTTCTATTCTTTGTAATACAGGCACAGCACACTGAAGACCACAGATGAGTAAGACCAGCCATGAAACAGAGCACCGATGACGACAAATATTATAAAACAGCACTGTGAGTGACAACACCCCAGAAACCACCCTGACCTAGCCATTTCAGTGGAATCACCAAAACCCACACCTTGATCACGGACAATCAACAGAAACAAGAACAGCTTCTACATGTACATTCAAACCAAATCGAACAATGCCTACCACAACCACGGTCAATTGAAACCATACTCACTGAAGACAACACAGATCAGATGTGCCACACCTGAGATGCCACCGATGTAATATATGATCCTTTGACTTTCACCTATATACATGTAGGATGTAGACCTGCCATCCTGTACCCCAATACCCACTCCAAGCAATTGTTACAGGCACAGATTTCTGGAAGAACCCGCCTATGGTTCTCCCAGTTTTTTCTGGACGGCGTTGTGTGTACAGAGGGGTACAAAGACAAAGGAATCACCAACGCGACTACAATATACAATGAACACATACTTACCAACATAACCTAATCAAAAACCAAGCGATGAACCTGTACATAGACAAATCTTCTATTCTAAACTATTTATATCTCCATCCGCACATTTATTATTATTTACTTATTTATTTATTTATTTATATATTTATTTACTTATTTATTTGATAATACAGCACTTGTAAACATCTTTAACAAACTAAGAAATGTAACGTGTAATTAAAATAAAACATTGAGTTGATGGGCTGCGAAATCCGTACGGGAAGCGGCCCTTAAACTGCACTTTCAATCAAATCAGTATTTCTGTCTCACCTCTGTATGAATCCAGAACTGATAGAGAAGGTTAAACTGTTGATGAACTAAGAACACAGATGGAGGTATACACAGGGCCATGGGTAGATAAAATACCTGAAAATACAAAGTACAACACAAAGCATTAGGAAACCATGTGGAGCCTGAACAATATTATGTGACCAATGGATGGCCTTGAATTTCAGCTGGGACGAGTATAGATATATTAATATTCGTCCCAGATTTCAGTTCCAGTTGTTGCTGTTGTTGTTCAGCTATTTCATTTCCGTTTTTGTGAACCAGCTAACCAATAAACCAGCTAATCCAGTAAACATCCAGTGCCTCTATTGCATAAGTCTCTTATTCTATTGAAACTTTCAGAATATAGTATGTTATGGAATGTAGCTCTATCTGCTTAATGTCTCCCAGATAATATATCCCAGACATTTTTGGCGATATTTAGTAGACAATATATCGTACAATATAGGACATGTAACATTGCTGTCTCAAAAAGTGGGGGAGGGGGGCTGAAGACCAGTCCGACCCGTTTGCTCCTGGGTCCCTGTATATTAACTAAAAAATACTAATTTTATTCCAAGGTACATGTATAAAGAACATCCTTCCAGTAGTTCTCAATAAATCACCGAAACAAAAATTAGATGAGAGATTTGTAGGTTATTTCTTTATGTCATGGCATCAAGCCTGCATGTTATAATATTGGCAGATCAATGTCATCATGGCCCCCAAAATGAAATTGTATGTGTTGGTGATTTTTATCAATTCAACAGATTTTCATGAAATACAGAAATGAAAAACCATTTTTTTTAATATACTGTGTGAAATTTTAACATTGTACAAAAAATTGACCCTGAAATATTGCCAATAAGTAATATTGGCAGACAGTACCTTTGGAGATAAATCAGGACCTTAGCGTGTGGCTACATTCTATATTGAAATAGTTATCTCCCTTACCCATGAGGTATATCGCTGGAACATGGACTGTCTTAAAGCTGTGGTGAAGTTGTAGTCCTCAGAACTATGATGAACTTGATGAGCTGCCCACATGAAATTCACTTCTGAAAAGATGACATATATGTAAACATTATTATACTAGAAGTAACAGCATCAGTGAGTATGCCCCCTTTGGAGAAGCATATTTGATGGGATGTGGATTAATTACCACTGAAGGTGATAAATGCCCCCGCCTAAAGAGTAAAAGTTGATCATGAAATAGCATTGTAGTGGATAATCATTACTGGTATTTTTTTTTAAAGATGTACGGAGGTTATTTGGGGTAGGCACATGCATGGAATATGCCTGTCCACCAGCTGACAGGTGACGTTGCACGGAAAAATTTGTGGTATTGCATTGGGGTATGGCAAGATCTTGACTTTTATTTTGCGGAAAAAACCCCGCGTTGGACGTTTATCACCCGGAAACCCCATCTGGTACGTAAATGTATTAACCCAGTGTATGACCATTTAACGCCAAGTGGTGGCGCCACCTGCAAGCGGATTTTTTCAAAACGCAATCCCATTCAAGGTCTTATGGCTGTACACTAGTGAGAAAAATTTCACTGAAAAGCGTCAACCCATTATAGATTTATCGTCCGGAAACCCCATCTAGTATATGTATTAACCTAGCCAGTAGGCTCATTAATAACCAAGTGGTGGCGCCACCTGCAAGCAGATTTTTTCGAAATGCAATCCCATTCAAGGTCTTATGGCTGTACACCAGTGAGAAAAATTTCAAGTCAAAGCATCAAACCACTGGAGATTTATCGCCCGGAAACCCCATCTTGTACATGTATTAACCTAGCCAGTATCATTTAACACCAAGTGGTGGCGCCACCTGCAAGCGGATTTTTTCGAAATGCAATCCCATTCAAGGTCTTATGGCTGTACACCAGTGAGAAAAATTTCAAGTCAAAGCATCAAACCACTGGAGATTTATCGCCCGGAAACCCCATCTTGTACATGTATTAACCATTTAACACTATGTGGTGGAGCCACCTGTAGGCGGATTTTCTCGAAACGCAATCCCATTCAAAGTCTTATGGCTGTAAACCAATGAACAAAATTTCAAAGGAAAGCGTCAACCCATTATAGATTTATCGCCCGGAAACCCCATCTTGTACATGTATTAACCTAGCCAGTATCATTTAACGCCAAGTGGTGGCGCCACCTGCAAGCGGATTTTCTCGAAACGCAATCCCATTCAAGGTCTTATGGCTGTACATCAGTGAGAAAAATTTCAAGTCGAAGCATCAAACCACTGGAGATTTATCGCCCGGAAACTCCATCTTGTACATGTATTAACATAGGCTAGGACCATTTAACACTATGTGGTGGCGCCACCTGTAGGCGGATTTTCTTGAAACGCAATCCCATTCAAGGTCTTATGGCTGTAAACCAATCAACAAAATTTCCAAGGAAAGCGTCAACCCATTATAGATTTATCGCCCGGAAACCCCATCTTGTACATGTATTAACCTAGACAGTAGGCTCATTTATCACCAAGTGGTGGCGCCACCTGCAAGCGGATTTTTTCGAAACGCAATCCCATTCAAGGTCTTATGGCTGTACACCAGTGAGAAAAATTTCAAGTCAAAACATCAAACCACTGGAGATTTATCGCCCGGAAACCCCATCTTGTACATGTATGTATTAACCTAGGCTAGGACCATTTAACACTATGTGGTGGCGCCACCTGTAGGCGGATTTTCTCAAAACGCAATCCCATTCAAGGTCTTATGGCTGTAAACCAATGAACAAAATTTCACTGGAAAGCATCAACCCATTATAGATTTATCATCCGGAAACCCCATCTAGTACATGTATTAACCTACATGTAGCAAGTAGGCTAATTTAACGCCAAGTGGTGGCGCAAACTGCAAGCGGATTTTCTCGAAACGCAATGATCCCATTCAAGGTCTTATGACTGTACATCGGTGAGAAAAATTTCAAGTCAAAGCATCAAACCACTGGAGATTTATCGCCCGGAAACCCAATCTTGTACATGTATTAACATAGGCTAGGACCATTTAACACTATGTGGTGGCGTCACTTGTAGGCGGATTTTCTCGAAACGCAATCCCATTCAAGGTCTTATGGCTGTCAACCAGTGAACAAAATTTCACTCGAAAACGTCAACCCATTATAGATTTATCGTCTGGAAACCCCATCTAGTACATGTATTAACCTAGGCTAGGACCATTTAACACTATGTGGTGGTGCCACCTGTAGGCGGATTTTCTCGAAACGCAATCCCATTCAAGGTCTTATGGCTGTAAACCAATGAACAAAATTTCAAAGGAAAGCGTCGACCCATTATAGATTTATCGCCCGGAAACCCCATATATTAACCTAGCCGGTATCATTTAACACCAAGTGGTGGCGCCACCTGCAAGCGGATTTTCTCGAAACGCAATCCCATTCAAGGTCTTATGGCTGTACATCAGTGAGAAAAATTTCAAGTCAAAGCATCAAACCACTGGAGATTTATCGCCCGGAAACCCCATCTTGTACATGTACATGTATTAATCTAGCCTAGGCCCATTTAACATCATGTGGTGGCGCCACCTGTATGCAGATTTTCTCGAAACGCAATCCCACTCAAGGTCTTATGGATGTACACCAGTGAACAAAATTCCAAGTGAAAGTATCCATCCATTGGAGATTTATTGCCCGGAAACTTTGTACGGAAGGACGGACAGACCAAACTCTATATGCCCCCACCATATAAATATGGTCGGGGGCATAAAACGTCTCGGGTATCAATATTTTGAAATTTACACAAAGAATACATTACCGTACTAGATATTGCTCAATGATCATTGTAAATATTCTCCAAATGTGTCAATTTGGTTGACACCAAAGATTAGTGCAAACTAATGGTAACCATGGTAACGGAGTACAAACCCCTGACAGCAGGAATTAGATTTTCATATTCAACATGATTAGTCAGAGGTACATGTATAGTGAATGAACCAGTCTGCAGTAAGGCCAACAAAAGTGTTGTTTGTTTCTGAATAGGAACCATCGCAATAGAGTGGTGCTGTGAAGAGCAACTCTTTTCATTTTATTTAATTGTTTTATTCTGCACTGGGCACAGATTGATTTTACACTGGGATACGTCCATTCATACTATGTCAATCATAGTATGTCAGTGATTAGTATGTCATAGTGTGTCATAGTATGTCATAGGTGTCATAGTATATCAGAGCATAACAATCATACTATGTCAATGTATCATAGTATAGCATAGTGTGTCATACTATATAATAGTATATCATAGTGTGTCATAGTATATCATAGTGTGTCATATTATGTCAATCATAGTACATCATAGTGTGTTATAGTATATCATAGTACATGTATTTCATAGTATATCAATCATAGTATGTCAGTGTATCATAATACAGTCTAGCCTCACTATAAGGTGCCTCCATATAGCGCTGACTCTGATATAAGGTGGGTGCCATGGTGTCCTCCAAATTAAACATGAATTGCAGGCAAGCACCTAAAAGGTGCGTGGACCCCTCAGCCTGTTTTTTACCTGCGGCACGCAGGTCTACGGGAGGCTCGCGTTGTTGTTGTTCTTCTTCTTCTTGTTCTTGTGACTTTTTGAAATGCGCATGCGCTAAGAGAGTGTGATCTCTGCCACACTTTTCTTTTCAACCTCCGATCTCACATGAAACCACTGTCTTCAAGCGCGTTTGAATTCATTTGCAACTATATTCGGTGGAATGAATTATTGCTTCGTTGATTTCCGTTCAGACTTCAATTCTCTTACGTCAGTCGCTTTAAAGCTGTCGGTCGTCACATCAGTCACTGTCTTCAGATATTACCATTTTCATTGAACAGTATGCAGATGTATACACAATTTAAGATCCTTGGATTTCTTATATACCAAAGAAGATGAGCCGCAACCTTGTCGGTGGTTCAGCTAATTTGCATACAGTCCCAGGCGACTGTCTTAGAAAGTAGAAAAATAAGTTCACTACTTCTAGTAATCATTTTATCTACCCAATCTAGATAAAACACAAATTGGCGAAGAAGCATAACAAGTAACGCATTATCATTATGATTAACATTGAATAATACTTGGTATCAAATTATAGATCATGCATCATAAAAACAAACGCAACAATTACGTTTCAGAAGTAAGCGGAACAACTCAGCAACTTTCACCGAATAAAGATGTTTAACTTTACCCCCAAGCAATTCGCATATATGGAAATATGTTTTGAAAGGAAGAATAACTTAACCCTCTGTGGGAATCGAAACAATGACCCTCCAATCCCTGGACTTGCACTTAATGGTAGCTATACCGATTCATTGATAATACTCAAAACTGACTTTATGCGCAAACGGTTTTATAATACATAAATGACTATGTACTATTTAATGAGTCCGACAACCCTATGCGCGAACAGTACATCATAGTTATATTGTGTACTTTCGGTTACAAGCATGAAATTTGGCACATAGCTATTTCGAATGATCCTCTTTCGGAACACAGTCCCTCTATCCTCATTCTCGCAAGCCAGGGCCTTGCTTCGCTGGTATTGATGTTCTCGTCCTCTTCCGCACTCATAATCCCTTTAGAATTGCATTAATCACTTCCGTAAAATCAATACTTATGTGTATCAGCAGACAACGGGCAGAAACATGTTGCATTTGACATCATTCTCTCAAGTCAGAGCCCATTTCTGCTAGAACTTACTGGTTCTACACTTCACAATTTACGTTACTTTGTCAATCAGTTTTACGAATGAAATTACGTCATATATTAGCAGATACTGACCATAAAAGCGATCTATTTGACCTCGTTGTCAATGTCTTAGCTATACCGACTCATTGATAATACTCAAAACTGACTTTATGCGCAAACGGTTTTATAATACATAAATGACTATGTAGTACTTAATGAGTCCGACAACCCTATGCGCGAACAGTACATCATAGTTATATTGTGTACTTTCGGTTACAAGCATGAAATTTGGCACATAGCTATTTCGAATGATCCTCTTTCGGAACACAGTCCCTCTATCCTCATTCTCGCAAGCCAGGGCCTTGCTTCGCTGGTATTGATGTTCTCGTCCTCTTCCGCACCCATAATCCCTTTAGAATTGCATTAATCACTTCCGTAAAATCAATACTTATGTGTATCAGCAGACAACGGGCAGAAACATGTTGCATTTGACATCATTCTCTCAAGTCAGAGCCCATTTCTGCTAGAACTTACTGGTTCTACACTTCACAATTTACGTTACTTTGTCAATCAGTTTTACGAATGAAATTACGTCATATATTAGCAGATACTGACCATAAAAGCGATCTATTTGATCTCGTTGTCAAAAGCTAGGACCTTGATTTCCTTGAGAGTTTTTTAAATTTATTTTGATACCTTTCATATTGACTTGGAAGTCATTTTCGCGAACGCAATAATTTGATGTACCAAAAGATAATAACGAGAATTCGACATGATTCTCTTATACACGCAGACCTTGTTTAGTGAACTAACCCTGAAATTTCGCACTTAAATCACCTCCCGAATGACTTAATGACAAACATATTCGCGAATTGATTATAGGGCGATATCCATAGATACTGACAAGAAATGTTTCTTATTTGCAGAATTTGACTTAAAAAAAAAAAATTAATAAAATTATCAACCTTCGAAAAGGCTTGACCAAACATGTCGGATGAGGTGATATCTCCTAAGGATGAAATAGGTAATCATTTGTATAGAAGGAGCAAATCATGCATTGATATTGGCTTGCTGCATGGAAAAGAGTGTCAAGGTACCGTATTTAGTTTGCAGATGATAACGCACATAAATGCAGAAACTTAATTTATTATTCTAATCGAATATCAAGACTGTCACAGGCCTCAATTTGAATCGTGAAAAATGTCATTATGCCTCTTGAACAGTTCGATAAAGCCTTCAACCCCATTCCATAGTTTCACAGATCAAAGTGATAGACCTGATAATAAATTCATTGAAAATTAACTTTGACGGAAATATAAATTTTCCATTTTGCTCGGCAAAGTAAGCGAGAAGGGAGACTGAAGAGCGTAGATGTTCGCGCTATGACTAAATCCTTGAAATTTGTTTGGATTTCCAAATATTTGAAAGCCTTTTTGATTTGCAAAAATCAACGGCTGAACGGAATGTTTTGAAACTTGGAATTCACGATACTTGTACCAAGACATTGCCAAAGCGATTATTGTGACTTCGTCTGTCAATTCAGTATAGACGGCACGGACCAGTCAACATCGTCGGATTTTGAACGAGGAAAGCGAATATATATATATTGTGTCAAATCTATTAGTCAATTCCTGCAATTGTGGGTTAGAAGTTGAAAATTACTTCCCTTGGCATGAAAACACTTGCAGATGGCGCTTTTTTTCTACAATTACCACTACCTCCGCTGATATGTCTTTCACTGTATTATTGCCACTGCCGCAGGTTTTGACTACAATGTAGTCATTTCTCACTTGTTTTTAGTCAAGTAGGATCAGGGCTGCATCTAGAGCCAGTTTAGTTTTGGAAAACATATGGACACCCAAAACTCAAATGAAACAAAAAATGAAAGTGGTGTTGTTGTTCAATTTGAAAGGATTTCTGAAGGAAATACTCATAGAAAAAGCTTCTGGAAGCCTCAATATCAATCCGATTGCATAGCTGGGTATTGAATTTCATGTTAATAAACCTCTGTTTGGTGATTGATCACAGGCTCTTTGCGCCGAAATTCACTTAAAAAAATTGGACCCTCAATAATGAATTACGAAAAGGAACTGGGAGTTTGGGATCGGAACCTGCAAAAAATCCCTGGATACCGTATATAACAGACTTCGGTTTCACGGAAGTGGTGTGCTGGGATTACAGCATGCAAGGAAGTGTAGCTTTATCAGTGGCAATTTATGCATTGCACAAGTGTGATAACAAGTAAACACACTTATTGACACAGGCCCACCCTTATCATTATTTTTTTTGGGGGGGGGGGGCATAAGCTCCAGGTATGCAAACTGATTCAAAATTGCACACAGTCAGGCTAAAAATGGGCTCTCCTAATCACTCGTTTTACATAATTTCCAAGGTACAGTAACATGTTTGGTGACAAAAATTGAAGCATTATGTTGTACCAGTTAAATGTGTGGACACAAATATGGTTCATGCAAAAGTTTTAGAATAAATCATATGATGTACATGTAGAATAGAATGATTTAATAGCAAAATTTAAGAAAAATGTTGTCCTTCATTCAATGAGAATCATGAATGGACCAGGCTTTCTTGTATCAGGGAACCTTCAAAATTCACAACGAAACATGCAACCAAGGGTTCCCGATGGGCATAGATAACAGTGCAAAAGCTAAGCCATCAATAAATTAAAAAATTAAAAAAAATTAAAAATCATGAAATTATCACAGCCATCTGAAAATCTAATCATTTCATCTGTCAACATTTAGGAAGCTCTCACCAAAGTTTGATCAGGCCCGACTTGATAGATCTGCAGATATTCAGCGGACAAGAACATGTTGATGGGCATAGATAACAGTGCAGAAGCTAAGCCATCAATAAATAATAATTATTTTTTTTTTAAATCATGACATCATCATAGCCATCTGAAAATCTAATCATTTCATCTGTCAACATTCAGGAAGCTCTCACCAAAGTTTGGTCAGGCCCGACTTCATAGATCTGCAGATATTCAGCGGACAAGAACATGTTGATGGGCATAGATAACAGCGCAAAAGCTACGCCATCAATAAATAATAAAAAAATAATTAAAAATCATGACATCATCATAGCCATCTGAAAATCTAATCATTTCATCTGTCAACATTCAGGAAGCTCTCACCAAAGTTTGGTCAGGCCCGACTTCATAGATCTGCAGATATTTAGCGGACAAGAAAATGTTGACGGACGGACGGACGGACGCTAGGACGGACGGACGCTAGGACGGACGGACGTACGTACATGGCAACGACAAGACCCCACAGCCCTATGGGCTGAGGGGTAAAAATGCATATTATTTCAGCCCTTTTTAAGACTGAAATCTATAAGGTAGTTTAAGTTTTGTCCCCCAATAAGGCCTCTGTTAATTAATCTTTAGCTTCTCATGACCTTGGGAGGAAATTATGATGATGCTGAATGCTGTAATTATTAATTATTAATTATTTGGCTGCATTAAGACATTGCAATAAAAAAGAAGTTATGTACGTGGTAAACTTCGAGCACCAATGGAAAGTTTATGTCAACTTTGATATGTCAAAGACAACTATTTCCCTAATTTCTGCAATTAGAAATGCAAAAAGCTTTGTTGTTGACTAAATCATGTGAAATTTAAATGGCACCTGTGACATTATATCATAGAATTTATATCCAAGTAAACACCCTTTTTAAAGAAGGAAAATTTGAGGGGAGTTCACCAGTATCCCAACAAAATTTAGCTATATTTATCAATAGTCTCCCCTTGTAAAATTGCTGCTTCCAATAAATTAGAATCAACCACCAGAGTCCCGTTGGAATTATCAGTTAACTGAAATGTCTGCATAGAAAAACGTCAGCTTGTGAACAGAAGTCCAAAGAAGCCAACAATATTATTTACCATCGAAACGAACTGAAAAAAAACAGTCCCAATTCCGTTTCGTAACAGGTCCAACTTTTGCATGCACCGGACTAACGCGCAGGACTTCACGCGCAACCGGAAGTAACTTGTCGCGGGAAATGTTGACAGAGAACACCAACAACAACAATGGCCAAAGATCAGCTTGAAATAAATTTTCAATGGATTATTTCGTGGATTGTCCATTCCTTCAGATAGATATAGTCTTCAAAAAGGTATTTACGAAAATTGATCGCATTTTATCGTTTTTGTTGGATGAAATCCTACTTGCGGCTGCCGCATGCGACAGGCAGATTTTTTTGCAACCTGTCGCCGGAAAAATTCACTTGCTGGCGGCAGGTAGGCATGCGTTCTTTCGACCGCTGCCTTTTTCTGCACATTTTTTTTTTTGCAGCAAAAAATGCCAAATAATTAAAACAATGCGTAATTATTGTTACGACAAAAAACATGCGGGCGGGTCATGAGAAGCTAAAGATTAATTAACAGAGGCCTAAACTGCCCATTACCCCCTCCGATGAAAAAGGAAAACTGCCCATTACACCCTCTGATGAAAAAGGAAAAATGCCCATTACACCCTCTGATGAAAAAGGAAAACTGCCCATTACACCCTCTGATGAAAAAAGGAAAACTGCCCATTACACCCTCTGTGATAAAGGAAAACAGCCCATTATACCCTCTGTGATAAAGAAAAACTGCCCATTACACCCTCTGTGATAAAGGAAAATTGCCCATTACACCCTCTGATGATGAAGGAAAACTGACCATTACACCCTCTGTGATAAAGGAAAACTGACCATTACACCCTCTGTGATAAAGGAAAACAGCCCATTATACCCTCTGTGATAAAGAAAAACTGCCCATTACACCCTCTGTGATAAAGGAAAATTGCCCATTACACCCTCTGATGATGAAGGAAAACTGACCATTACACCCTCTGTGATAAAGGAAAACTGACCATTACACCCTCTGTGATAAAGGAAAACAACCCATTATACCCTCTGTGATAAAGAAAAACTGCCCATTACACCCTCTGTGATAAAGGAAAATTGCCCATTACACCCTCTGATGATGAAGGAAAACTGACCATTACACCCTCTGTGATAAAGGAAAACTGCCCATTACACCCTCTGTGATAAAGGAAAACAGCCCATTATACCCTCTGTGATAAAGAAAAACTGCCCATTACACCCTCTGTGATAAAGGAAAACTGACCATTACACCCCCTGTGATAAAGGAAAACTGACCATTACACCCTCTGTGATAAAGGAAAACTACCCATTACACCCTCTGATGATAAAGGAAAACTGCCCATTACACCCTCTGATGATAAAGGAAAACTGCCCATTGCACCCTCTGATGATAAAGGAAAACTGCCCATTACACCCTCTGTGATAAAGGAAAACTGACCATTACACCCGAGCTGATGATAAAGGAAAACTGCCCATTACACCCTCTGATGATAAAGGAAAACTGCCCATTACACCATCTGATGAATACAGGTCAAAACAGGGGTTGAAATGTTTGCTCACTTCCAAGGAGCCATTGGCCCCCAAGGTGAAAATTTTTGGGAGCCAAAATCTTTTTTTAGGGGTCACTTTTTTTCTTAATAAAGTGACAAATGATACTATGTTGATTTAGTTCTTTTATTTTAAAATATTACCCTGGAATCATTCAACTTGTTTAATAAAAGATCAATGTCATCTGAACTAACACAGAATTGCTGTGTAGATGGAGACTGAACTTGCATGATATTGGTAATTTATGCAGACTTAATTTAATTTATGTTCATTTCTACTGCATCATCAGGCGATCCTGAGTCACCATCATGCTGAGACTCTGGGACCAAGTTATTCCTACTTTTTGGGGGGCGTGGCTAAATTAATCTCCAGGAGCCAAGATTTTTTTTTTTTTTATTATCGGTAAAATAAGAATACATCACTTTTGTAGCTCTGTGTTTATATTATGTAGGTTTCCTAAGTTATGGTCCCTTTTTTAACTGATGATAGTTGACATTTTAGGCTTCATAAATAATAAAGTAAAAATACTGACTATACAGAAACTATTTAAATCCTCAAAGTCCGCTTTCGGATCTTTCAAAATTGCGGATTTGTATAACCATGTGCTCTCTGTAATGGATTACCGCAAACAATGTTTCTGGAGACTGGCATTTGAAAAAACTTCTTGAACAACTGAATAAAACTGACACCAGTATAAAGCAAAGGATCTGAAGTAATATACAAGAGCATATTATGGTCACAGTACATGTAACTGTGCAAACGGCTTAAACTCCACCAAGAGGCAAGTAGATTTACAACAACATGTTGTTTTTATTTTCGGAATGAAATGTGACAACTGACACTGGATATTGTTAGTTTATGTCTCCCTAATCTGTAAGTAGACCTTCTTCCAGGCAATATTTTGGTAGTGAAAATGGTTCACATTTGGACTTTGACCAAAAATTTGCCGACTTGTTCAAAAAGTTTCAGGGGCCAAATAGCGAATAGTCTGTAATTCTGTATTCGCCAAAACGGAAGTATGGTCGCATTTGGCGAGCTGGCGACCGGTTATTTCAAACCCTGTTTCAATGGTCCAGTTCATTCCAGTTAATATTATTTGCATGCAAGAAATCATGCACAAGGTATTAAAGTATATAAATGGATGATATTGCATGGTTTAACTTGATTTTTGTAAATATTTTTTCGAGTGAAAGACAACTCACAAGACGCAACGCATTGTTTGAGTATTTTCTTCATCACTTTGTCACACTGATGTATTTTGTCCTCCCCCTCCCCCTCGACTCAACTGCCCATTAACAGGAAAATATACTACACGTACCATGCCAGTTCAGACTGTTGTTCGCAGTAGTGTGGAATATTGCTCGAGCAGCATTTGAAGTCCCCCTCCTCAAAACCCGACTACATCATCCTACATCTCGAGGTAAAATTCACAAATCTAATTTGAATTCAAGAAGTTAACATGTGTATTATTTGTCCCTTTGAAGTCGTCTGAGCCATTATAAATATTTACATGTAATACGAACTCCATGCATTCAAGGTGTCCACATGCAATGTAACAAAAATCCGAAATTGCAATTCCTAGTCTGTGTCGAATTCATCATCCACAAATGTAACTACCACACACAGCACTATTCATTTAATACAACTCAAATATTTATCAGCTAGCAGATCATTATGAGATTTTTTTTACGGGGTACATGGCCAAATTTGCATGTCTAGTGGTCATAGAAGACGCAAGAACACTCTGTGTCACGATGAGTGCATTTCACACCCCATGGAATTTCTGAAGTAATTCATCGTGTTCCTATAACCTGGATCGAGAGCTCCCACTGAGCTACCTTTATATGCTGATCGACCGAGCTACAATGTAGCTGAATATGATGAATTAGGCGATCATCACTGCTGACACTGATACATGTTTTGGCATCGTATTCTTGGAAATTCTTGTTCCGTGAATTTTTTTATTTCAACTCTGGCAAAATGAAGAATTTATTACCTCACATCACATAGCCACATAAAACTGGAGTTGCCACTCTTTCTGACTACATGAGAATAAAAATTCCACGACCTTTGGAAGATGAATTGATCTACATGTAAGAATCTGGATATTATTCCAATTTTCTCCCCACAGACCAATGGAAATACAGGTTTTATTTTCGAAAAATCAAATGGACCAATCATGTGTACTGTTTAATGCCTGGAAGATATCCATGCCTGTAAATACAATGGCCTTTCCAAACAAATCCATTGCAGGCACTTTCCTTCATGACGAAATCCATGACCAAAAACAACCGAACAACTTAAATAAATTGCAAATTATCAGCGTGAATTCTGAAACTATATTTCTGAAACATAATGTTCTCTAATATGAAGTTTAGACAGCATAATCAATTTAACCTAATCTTCCCTATATTATTCTTCATTATATTAATTTTCTCAACTCAATTTCTGTTTCAGTTTTCCATGAATCAAAATTCAGCAAGACATCATAATGTTCCATGATGACCTGCTTTCAGGCCTTAAAATTTACAAAATATCAACTAGCATTCTAGGACCTGGGAATTCTCTAATAATTACAAATGGGCGATTCCACCGTTACGTGTGTGACATTTAGAGAATTTTTTGGGGAAGTTTCTTCTAACAGACTTTTTCTTAACAAAAAAAATAAACATCTATTACAGAATTCTGTTACACTACTGGGTGCTGGTCAGTTACAGCAGGCCAGTTTTTTTTTCTCGGTTGACAACATCGCTAACAAAGCAAAAGAAAGTGGTGTTACGTGTGTGACTCACACAAAATTGGATTTAGGGAGTAGGGAGATACATCTTGAAAAACGTGTGAATTGAGAAGGCATCTCTTTTAATGACTTCAAATACATTAAACTACAGGGAACAACATACACAAGTGGCATATTAAAGTTGTGATACACATCTTTGTTTTTGCCATAAAACAAAAACACCTGGTGTTACGTGTGTGACATCAATGTTATACGTGTGTGACATCGTGTGAATTGGAGAGTACCAAACTACATAAAACTTGATCAAACAAACAGGATAAAAGATTATTTTGGTATATTGCAACTTCATACTATCATGACTGTCAATTTAGATGCATATAGAAATCAGAAACTGATGACATCTCATTCTGTCATTTGAACGAGTAAACTTCAAAATTGAAAATGTGTACTAGAAATTGTACACAGCGCAACACATTGCCGACCTGAATGTACCCAGGGTAAGTTACTACATGTATGAATAATCAAACCTGAACTGTCCACGAGAACCTGCCACTTCTGGTGGAGCAATGACCTTAAATATATCACTGGGCATCTGGTTTAGATGGCCACTTCCACAGGTTGCCAGATTTCACCATGACAGAAAACTTGTTCTCCCCATTAACAATCTGCGTCACCTCACCCGGGTACATCTCACCATCATATGCCACAACACACCAAGACCCTACCTGAGTTGCCTGTTCAGGAGTGAGATCATTGACCTGACCAACACTGAAATCCAGAACAATATCAGCTTTACCTTGACCTGAGACATGCCATAGCTTAACACTATCGTCAAAGCAATCGACAACATGCATTCTCTGAATTCCTGGAATCCCAAGAACATCAACCCAAGGGTTAACAGCTTTGATGTTCTCATCTATCTGATCCTATGTTACACGGATAACAGTGGTGGCAACCATCAGTTTATAGAAGCCAGTGAGGCAAAATCCTCGGAACTTTGAACAACCACCTCATCATTTTTGCTTATCATTTTCTCCCGTACGAGACTTTGACCTACCCCCCACACCATCTACAACCCCTTTGCCATGCGATGTCGCAAAGTACTTCCATGAACAATTTTTCTGCAACTTTTTTGACAGAATGTGGATGATTTTAACACAGTACTTGTTTTTGAACTCTGATGAAGGGCCATCACTGAAAATGATGTCTTCGACCTCCTTGATCTGACACTGGTACAATGACAATGTGGTCATAAAGCTGAGGGAGAAAAGATAGCACAGAGTATTTCTCTTTGTCCTTCGTGTCTGAACAAACTAAATACATCTTGCAGGTTAATTCCCTTGTAGAATACAGCAGCTGTGAAGAGAGTGACACTGGTTCTGGACCACATTAAGCTGACTGAACCTCAGATTGATACTCGCAAGAATAAGACATTGCAAAATCTATTTCTAAAACCTGTTGAGATGCCTTATCGGCTTCAAATGTCTCACTCTGGATTTGCTTTACTCTAACAGGTTCTTGAAATTCAGACAGGCTCTCTAAAAAACACTACAACAGTTCCCCAACACAACCGTTGTGTGACACTTTTTGTAGGCACTTGTCATCCTTCTCCCACTGGTGCCACTGCGTGGGCCTCGCTGGATTGTATTCAAAACTGTTCTGACAGATGCTGCCCTCTAACAATCAGAGTTGTTACCCTTGTTTAAGGGGAACAACTCTGATTGTTAGAACGCAGCATACATATGTGGATATATACATGTGTCACACACGTAACAGTCACACACGTAACACTATGTTACGTGTGTGACTGCTGCATATTCTGAGGAAGGAGGTTTCTCTATTGAATGGAAGCCAACAAAAGAGGCATACAACTATTCAGATGAAGGATCTAATTTATAATCTTAAATAATTTTATGTGGACTGTAAATATTTCTATAAAACTTAATTTAATGTATTCAGCGTTACGTGTGTGACAAGCGGGAAGATATGGTTGGAATTTTTTTTTTTTATTATATTATTCATTCCATGAGGTCATTCTATTGGATTTTTTTTTCATTAATGCAATGCCTGGAGAGTCACTTCAACTTGTGAGACATTCTTAACTAACAGATATCTCCAATGCTGCCTTTGTATGAACTTAGAGCAAAAAATTAATATTAAAATGCAAAAAATAATGACGTACAGATGCCGGATGATTTACACTGCTAATTTAGCAGATATATTTAAAAAATTTATATTACACTAGAACTATTAAATTCTTAGATGAGGGCGAAGAAATCCCTGCCAGATGGGTTTGAAATTTTCACCTATAGGGCTCACTTTCGGTGGAATCGCCCAAATATGCATTTTTACAAGTTACATGTACATGTAATTTTCATTGAACATGTTGATTACAAAGTGGAAGGAACATTTGGCATGCAGATATTAAGTATTGCATCAATGTCTGTACCCTGCATCTATCAGACTACAGAAAAAGCTAACTCTGTGACTGAGATGAGTGAGTATGATTTTTATGTCACTTTCAATAATCATTCAGTCATATCACTATGATCCAGTCACATTGTACTGACACCGGGCCATCCAGTCCTTGATCTACCCTCTTCCCGCTGAGCAGGCACTGTGATTGGTTGATATCCAGTTAAAGTGCTGGTTGCTGTAAACTGGTAAGTCAACCAGGATTCTGTCAAATTTGGGACTGGTCAATACTGGGCTCATAGTCAAGGTGTGACAAACATATCATGCATATTGTTATCAAATATGGTACCGTATTCAATGTTTGTCTGGTTTAAGTAAAATGGATCTCAGCCAAGGGGGAGTGAATAGAATTTAACGTCGCTTTCAACAATATTTCAGCTATATCACGACGAACCAACTAAGCACCACCCAGCCCAGTTGTGTTCCTGCTACTTCAAAGAAGAGATCTTTGAAGCAGCATGGAACCAGACACCCTCCATCCACCCTATAATTTATAAAACACTGAGGACAGCACACAAGACACAGACAGGACGCTTACACAGTGCAATAAAGACAAGTGATATTACAGTGCTAGACACCACATTATCAAGTTCCTGTTGCTTCTCAGCAAAATGCATTGAAGCAACAGGAACCTGAACCCACCCAACCACCCGCGGATCTCAGCCAATGAAGTTGTGTTCGTTAACATGGGGGGGGGGGATGAACAATAATTTCAATTCCTTGTAAACCTTCAGATGTGCATCTGGAAGTTCTTCATAATATGAGTTTCTCAAGAACTTAATGACAAGGCTGTTCTAGAAAATTCAAGTACAAGCAGAATGGT
Organism: Hanleya hanleyi; assembly: GCA_036873755.1. NCBI lineage: Eukaryota > Metazoa > Mollusca > Polyplacophora > Lepidopleurida > Hanleyidae > Hanleya > Hanleya hanleyi. The sequence goes on along the minus strand of JAVTVY010028057.1, from coordinate 83,676 downwards.
CTTTTGATAATGGCAGTTGAAATTCTTGGCGGTCGATGAATGTCTACTGAAGGTCAAACATGATGGTTGACACTTGTATTTCACCCACCAAGCCTAGAAAGTTTAGATATCAATATCCACATAACCACCATTAGAACAATTTATCAACATGTCTTCTGTCCTCTCCTCTCTTATATCCATTTCTTTTTGTTTTGAGAATGATTTCATAAAAATACGAAGTCCAGCATACCCAAGTGATTTTTTTTTACATTATTGAATATCTGAAAATTCTGACACCGGCATCAGAAAATCTGAGAAAATTTCCTTGTGTTCAAATAACAAGGTTTTCGCACACCTGACTGACTGGATCCAACTATTCCATATGTTTAATAGACAAAAATCTAAAAGAATATTTGGAGCTGATCGCCAGCTATATTAACCAATCACCATTGGAGTAGATATCATGGGAGCAACTAAAATGTCAGTGCAGGGTCATGTGACATCGTTGGTCACTGAGAAATGGTGAAGGAGCATCCAAAGATGCCCTTGAGGAGGTACCGGTAACAAAGTTTTTGGATCTAAAATCGCCATCGTCAGAATATCCAACCATTCGTGTCCAAAAATGCTGCTGTGCACTGGGAGTTGGACAGTTTGAAAATCAATCAGGTAAAATGTGAAAGTGTACTTACATCCAGCAAAGCCAGAAGTCGTGTATCTTGAAAAACTGCCTCCAAAAAATGTTTCTCATTCTGGGAACATTCAGTGAGGAACTGGATCTCCTCCAAGCTCTCCAAGACCTGAGAAACTGCTGTAATAAACAAAGCATGGACAAATTAAGTTCAGTGTTGGATTTTCTCCAAATTCTACAATACCTGAGAGACTGCTGTAATTGACAAAGTATGACCAAATTATGGTCAGTGATGGATCTCCTCCAAGACCTGAAAGACTGCTGTAAGGGAGTTTCTTGGAATTGGGAGATAGGAACTGGCATAAGACATTCCAAACAGAATAGCATGGTGTGCCGAGTTGGAACTCCTAGGAACTCCCTGGCATACTTGGCTTGTGGCACAGAGGGAATGGCATATGCCATTCCAATTGAAACTCCTCTCCATCCTGATCAGAACACCAAACTAGGCATAGTGTATTCCATTTGGATCATTGTGGCATATGCCAACCCTATCAACTCATGCCCTAATTTCAAGAAGCTCCCTAATAGACAAAATATGAACAAATTAAGGTCAGAACATTCACTGATGGATCTCCTCAAAACTCTACAAAACCTGAGAGACTGCTGTAATGATTGGTTCAATAGTTCTCAAGTTTTTGGTTGGACAAGAAATGTGTAAAGATCTGACAATGCAAGATTGCTGATGACAGCGATCTTGGATTATACAGGTAACTGAAAAGCAATCCCAACTGTTCTCTCACCGATGTCAAGGCACTCTCCAAGTTTGAAGTCGATCGGTTGAATAGTTCTCGAGTAAACTAATTGGTCGGACAAGAAATGGGTAAAGATCCAACTGCTGAAATCCAAGATGACTGATGAGATCTTGACTGCTGGCGGCCATCTTGGATTACGCAGGTAACTGAAAAGCAATCCCAACCGTCCTATCACCAATGTCAAGACACTCTCCAAGTGTGAAGTCGATTAGTTCAATACAGTGATTGATCGGACCAGAAATGTGTAATGGAATGACTGAATACCAGAATTACGGATGCCTGGTGTTTCTAAGTCCCCCCCCCCCCCTCCAACTAATGGGGCAGGGGGACAAATATGAATGACAACCCGAGGGCTTGAAGTCCACCGACGTTGGAACAATTGATTTGTCTTGGGACCATAATGTTCAGCACCTGGCATGGAGAGCAATCCCAAGTGATATCCAGTGGAAATGTACCCATAATTACAGAATTTGTCCTAATCCAGTTAGGTTTTCAGAGGTTATGGTCCAGAAACGTAATTTTAACTTGGCCCACAGGTGGCATCACCTGGGGGTGGATTGACATGGATCTTGAGGCAAGGTACCCACATACCAAATTTGGTAAGAATCCGTTCCGGTTTTCAAAAGTTATTGTCTGGAAACAAAATTTTATCTTTGTCCCTTGGTGGCACTACCTATAGGCAGATCGGCGTGAAAAACAATCCAAAGTGAGATCTTGAGGCGAGGTACCACATATCAAATTTGAAAAGAATACATTCAGTTTTTCAAAGTTATTGTCCGCAAACAAAATTTTAACTAGCCTTTTCTCAACTACAACAACAAATATGATAGATATGGCATGAATAACGCTGCCATTTTCACATTCAAAATGTGCTTTTCTGCGGCACTGCTTGGCCTTGCTGTACTTAGTCCATATCGCTTTTCAAACAATGAACTGCCCTCTCAGTGTACATCAATGAATAACTCAATATTATTGTCCCTCGTGCAGCAAGTCTAATCCCTATGAAACTCATAGCATTATGCTCACTCTAGAAAACTGTCATGGGAGATGAATGACAGGTGCTGTAGTTTGATTAAAGAAAAGACGGTAAGACATGCCATTATTAGTTTCTCTAACTACCTAGTTCACTGTGTGACGTTGCAGATCAAATTTTAATCAAAACCCAAGTAACTTTTATGCGAAATGTATAAATTGATTCATGGTAGACTTAATGAGTGAGTGCATGAGAGTAGTATTTAATGTAGTTTTCAACTAATTTTCAGTTATATCACGACCATGCCTGAATGTGTCAGGACTCGTGCTCTCAGTTCCCTATTATCCTGGACAATGATCAGCCCAGCTAGTACAACAGACTTAACGATGTCCAAATTGACAATCATGTCCAGAATTAGAAGAGATACATGTAGCTACTGATAGCATAAGCACCAAGAAAGATGAGATAATGAAATCATTAGCGTTACCGTACTGTATATTATTGTTGAGAACTCTCCTCATTTCTGCCACCGTAGAAGATCAACGGAACCAGATTATATTATACATCATTACATGTAGTAATCAAAGAGCCATGAATGTACTAATTATTTGCTGGTTGTCCTTGGGGTGTTTAGTATTCCCAGCTATAGAAATTCCAGGGTTTCCATGGCAAAAGCTTAGAAAAGACTTACGCTGGGAAAAGGCTGAAGTATTCGGACAGTTTTCCATGGTTTTTCCATGCTCTGAATCCAGGGTATGAAAATTTGTTTTGAGAAAGGCGGAAAATGGTTGTCCAGGGTTTCCATGGGCAAGGCTGGACATTGTCCAGGGTTTCCATTGACGAGGCTGGACATTGTTCAGGGTTTCCATGGACAAGGCTGGACATTTCATAGGGTTTTCATGGACGAGCTGTCCAGGGTTTCCATGGACGAGGCTGGACATTGTCCAGAGTTTCCATGGACGAGGCTGGACATTGTCCAGGGTTTCCATGGATTAGGCTGGACATTGTCCAGGGTTTCCATGGACAAGGATGGACACTGTCCAGGGTTTCCATGGTTGTGAGGCTGGACAATGTCCAGGGTTTCCATGGTGAGGACTGGACAATGTTTTCTGCAGTATTGCTGCAGATCAACTGGTTTTGGCAACTGATTCATGTCGCAGAATATATCTGGATTTCTGACTCCATACATGTAGGCACTAGATTCAATCATGAGACATAAGAATAATCATTTTGTATATTAAACAACTGTATGAAATGAATAATTGCTATGATTATATGGATCAATGTATGTTAGGCCACATTCTAGTTTAATTTATTGGTGTCAAATTGTCAAGATAATTGTTTTGTTTTCAATGCCATTTTTGTGGCTATACATCTTACTACACTTGAATATATTCATTGTCAGCTTATTAACGGAATACTAAAAGACACTTATATTACATTATCAGGAATTCCACAGTATATACAATTATCACAATTTGACAAAATGGGCACAAGTCTTTGCAGTAGATCTTCAGCTGCAGGAATGTGCAGGAGTCCTTCCAAATCACTTTGAACGGGATTAAGTTGTGAACATCGCAGAACATTACATCACAGAACATTGTGAACAACCTGCTTATTATTGAGTGTAGTGAATAAGTTTCTGAGGAACAGGTAGGGCAGAACATGACTCGAAAATGGCAGGTTATGTTGGTTGAGTTTAGCTGATTGGCTGATGACATGTCGATTTGATTTCAGGGAATTCCCCCGTATAGTTGCCGAAAGTACAGTACACCCAAGAATTAAACTGGTCAAATTCGCGAAGGATAGCCGAAAAATGGTTTCGCGAACGATTCACCAGTACCTCTCGCCATACCTTTCGCGAGAAAATGTCAGAATTGAACCTTTCGCGAAAGGAATACGCGAACGATGTTTGAGGAAGTACATGTCGTAAAATGTTTATATTCTTGTCTGTCAACTATTTATTTTTCATTTGCTCGTGTGTTTTGTTTTTAATGGCATTAATTAGGTCCATATACCTTATTTTGCGAATGAATTGCAACTGTAAAATCACGACGACGTAGGCCTACCGGTTTTCTTCGTCAGTCCATGAGCAAACCGTTATTCACCCAAAATCGAGATCGTAAAATCGGGAGCTGTATCACCGTATTCATCTAGTCAAAAAGTCGCATAATCTGTCCCTTATTTGAGTTCATTGTGCTGTATGGCTTGTTTTTGTAACTGAAATCTTTCACATCCAAATGAACTCATCGCAGTGCATGAAGCCCGATCTGAAACATGGCGTCAGCCAGCCGTTCATAAGAGGAGGAAAGGGGAAACAACTCTATGAAGAGGGGAAACAACTCTGAGCAGACATTTAAAAAAATGTTATTGCTTCATTGGCGGAACAGGGGTTATTCTTGACAAAAAAAATCATCTACTCAGTTTCCAAATTCAACAGAACTAACTCAGTTCTTTCAGCACACCCGAATGTCTCCAAAAAGTCATTTTTTGAAAGTTTTCATCCCATGAATTAAAAAACTCAGTTTTAAAAAAGTTTTCATCACATGAAGAATAAACACTCATTATTTTAAAGTTTTCATCTTTAACAGGATGCATTTATATTGCAGTGGCAGCGGCATTTTGTTTCAAGATAATGATTCAAATCAACGAGATATGATATAATTCTAGAGGAAAATTGGTGTGATTAATAAAAAGTGGTTTAGGCATTTTTTTGTTGTTTTTTTTCTAAGACTTGAATTTGAAATTCCCCCGACACAATTTGAAATGAAAGTGTTAAATTTTCCTTCAATTGCATTTTATTGCAGAAAATGTATCCTACGAGAATTAAATTTGCAATTTCCGAAAACGTTGTACACGCAAGGAAACCAAACGGCTGTAAATTCAAGACGGCCATAATAAATACCAAGCTCAACCGTAGACCAGTCAATGCTCTAGACAACCCGATCATGATTGATTGCAGCTCTCGTCATGCACACGTGAAACTTCTTTATTCAGACAATTTGTACGTTTGGTTTTGATGTATTTTCAATCCTTGGTATAGCTGGACATTTCACCTTTTATTTTGTGTTGAAATGAAACGGTACGAGATGTAGCTGACTGCTGGCACACGTCTCTCTGCTGCGCAGTTCTGTCGGGCGTTGTAGCTGTCATCCCTCGTGGTCGTTTGGAAACTTCCACCCCGTGACCCGTTCGTATTAATCGCAAACCCATACTTTCTAGCATAAAGAAATGCATTGCATGGTTCCCGACGAATCGAATTGGAAGCGTTCACTAAAACTAGGGAAGTAAGGCACAAAACTTTTAGCTGTGCCGTATTCCATACGCACATGGCCTACAACAACAACGACGACAACGTGAGTGGAGATTTTCTTTTGCTCCGTTCGTAGACTGTATATTTTCTGCCTATTTCGTTCCTGAAACTCAATTTTGTTGCAGGAAATTCTTGCTGGGTGAAATCGAGAATAGTGGTCCTAAAACATAACCCGCATAAAAAGACCCAACACTCTCGCATTTCAAATTCATGTGATTTGTTGTCATCTTGTCTTGTCAAATACGGATCGCTTTACGTCAGTTACGATCGTGACCTATCTTTCGCGAAAGGTATTTACCTTTCGCGAAAGCTTTGAAATAAATATGAAATCATCGTAAGTTATTATCAACCTTTCGCACATGCTTTCGCGAACGTTTCGCGAATGTTTCGCGAAAGATGAACCCAACGTTTCGCGAGCAGTGACCAGTTTAATTCTTGGGCGTACTGTAGGCTGAAAATGGATACACATGATCCCAGGGTCAGTCTTGCCACGTATAGATGTCCCAGATGGTTACAGGTTGTATGTGGAGAGTAAATTAGTTAAAACCTGGTACTGTGGTTTCAATTGTTCATTCTGGTGATGACAAATCTTGTTACCAATTTTTATATGTACATGTTTGGACCAATATAGGCAGGGTCGAGGATGATTCATATTTGGAATTTGAAATTTGGGCAGTTGTCTTTATGTCGAATTAACATACACTGACTGAGATTAATAAAGTTGGTGAAATTAGTGGAAAAGATTGTGCAAGTCCCTGCTGAAATAAAAGTGTAATGCCCCTTGCAATTACAACAAGCTGAGTATCTAGCAGGTCCTCCACCAAGTAGCCTGTTTGAGAGCATACAGCATGTACGCTTCCAATATCTCCTTAAATATAACTTGGAAAGTTGATATGTGTATGTGGAAAGAGACGTTCATCTGGAATTGTTGAAACAATTTGAGGAGGTTTGGGAAGCAGTAATGGGTAGTGTAACACTAGAATGTAAGTCTGTAGTTGTATATGGATTTGTGGATGGTGATCGATCGAGGTTCATAAATCGATGAGTGGAATAGATCAAGATATCGCGTTCACAACACAGATGGGTACAATATGGTTGAGTGAAATCCAAGATGGTCATTGGCAGCCATCTTGGATTACATACTACCTCAATGAAAATCAATACCAATCGCTGTCTAACTGATGTGAAGCACCGTCTCGAGTTTGAAGTTGATTGGTCAAATTGTTGTCGAGATATCACGTTGACAAGATCCGAGACGGATGAAATCCAATATCGTCAATGGCAGCCATCTTGGATTATGTACCTCAGTGAAAATCAATACCAATGACCGTCTAATTGATGTGAAGCACATTCTCAAGTTTGAAGTCGATTGGTCGAACTGTTCTCGAGATATCGCGTTCACAAGATGTGGGATGGACAGAATCCAATATGGTCAATGGCAGCCATCTTGGATTACGTACCTCAGTGAAAATCAATACCAATGGCCGTCTAACTGATGTGAAGAACCTTCCCAAGTTTGAAGTCGATTAGTTGAATTGTTCTCGAGATATCGCGTTCACAAGATCTGGGACGGATGGAATCCAATATGGTCAATGGCAGCCATCTTGGATTACGTACCTCAGTGAAAATCAATACCAATGGCCGTCTGACTGATGTGAAGAACCTTCCCAAGCTTGAAGTTGATTGGTGGAATTGTTCTTGAGATATCGCGTTCACAAGATGTGGGGCAAACAGAATCCAATATGGTCGATGGCGGCCATCTTGGATTACGTACTTCACTGAAAATCAATACCAATGGCCGTCTAACTGATGTGAAGCACCTTCTCAAGTTTGAAGTCAATCGGTTGAATTGTTCATGAGATATCGCGTTCACAAGATGTGGGACGGACAGAATCCAATATGGTCGATGGCGGCCATCTTGGATTACGTACCTCAGTGAAAATCAATACCAATGGCCGTCTAACTGATGTGAAGCACCTTCTCAAGTTTGAAGTCGATTGGTCGAATTGTTCTCAAGATATCGCGTTCACAAGATGTCGGACGGAAGGACGGACGGAGGGACGGACGGAAGGACGGACGGCTAGCATTTCGAAGTTCTCCCACCACTTCGTGGCGGAGGACAATTAGAATTGAGGCCACATTTTTTTTCTCTCTTGGTTTACGGATCCGCCGACCCAAAAAACGGGTTTTTTGAAAAAAATATATAATTTCCAAATGGTCCTTTTTTTTCTACGCTGACTCAATTTTCCCGTCAATGAAAAAAAAAATCCGGAAAACCCTGTTGCAAAATTCTGTGATGAAATCGACTGGAAACAGCTTTCCGCGAGAGAAGACAACTCTTCCACCACTTGGCGGCGCTATCCTTAATACTCTCCGCAAACTGTTGTAATCGCCATTCTGTGCATAAATGTGTAGCTTTCTGGGCATTCCCAGTGCTTGGAGAGGAAAATGAAATAATGACTAATGGAAATGGAATTTTCCTGCATTTGTCGATAGACAATGGGAGTGACACTTTTCATCGGTTTGTCAGAGCCAATCCAGATGACACGATTGGAAATATCATAGCCGAACACTGCGACAGTTTGATGGTAACGACGATCAGTACGTCTCAAACTGCCAACTTCGGAGACGCAAGCGTGACCCCACATGACATTCCTGCGAAGATTCTGCAATCGTTCGGCACGCGGTATGTGTTTGTGCGAGAGACTGAGAAAAACTTGTCAACGCCCGGCAACACAAATATAATGTCTTTGATATTCTTATGAGTGCACGGAAGCGATACGATCGTCAAGTCAAGGTTTGTATAGATCAAAAAGTTATCAAAGCGGGATGCTATCAAACGGTCCAATATTCGAATAGTATATATTTTGCCTAAATTAAATTTTCAATGATAAACCGGTAGACTAAAAGTGTTCGACGTTAATTTTTCGAAACCTGTTCAATCATCAATAGTAATATGTGATATGAATTTCATTATTCAAGACATTTTCAAAGTGGCATACACAAATTCATTAAAGTGCCAAACAAATTAGTCTCTCTGGCGATCCATTGTGATCACCAGTGTCTGTAGAGCCTAATTTTCAAAATTCAATTTTTTTTGTAGTTTTGGTTAGGTTTTTTTTAGGGTTAGGGCTTTGCTAGGGTATGTTTGTTCAGTTTTGGTCATCCACCGATAAGGTTAGGTGCGACGTTTAACTCCAAGCAAACAAACTACAAATTTATACAAGGCTAGTTCAGTTTTAGGATTTTTAACCCCAACCCTCAGGCATAGGGATATTGTCTTTGTTAGTACGCCTGTCCACCTCTCTAATATTAACCTGTCTGGTCTGGCCTAGCCTATGACAGGTTTAAGTAAACTATTCTTGGTGTTATATCACACTTTTTCAATGCAGGGATATTGTCTTGGTCATTTACATCCATCCACCTGTCTGCCTATGGCAGGTGTTCAAAAAAACTATTTAATAGTGTCCAACCTTTCAACCCTTCTTTATCACATGGATATTGTCATCACCATGTAGGCCTGTCTATAAATTTTACGGATTCTGCCTAGCTTATAGATTTGATGAAACTGTTTTCTAGTACATTTTGCCCTAGAAAGAATAATTCAATGTTTTGAAACTAGAAATTTGTTTCTTCAATATATAGCTTATTTTAGAATTGTTTTATTTTCTCACAGACCAGTTGTCACTGCAAAAGATCCTGTTTTAATTACCTGCTGAAACTGTATTAAAAGATTGAAAAGATGATTTCACTTCAACATTTAAAAATCTAATTTTGTTGTGCTAATTTTTTTTTTCGACCAACCGACCCAAATTTTGGGGGCCTTCAATCCGTAAACCAAGAAACAAAAAAAAAGTGGCCTGAGGACCAATATAGTAAACAATATAGTGTGCTAGGAAGCTATGCAAAAAATCGACCATAGAGGTCCATGTCCTCCGTTAGCAGCACCAGTTATGGTGGATTACATCCACCATAACTGGCGCTGCTGCTGCGGGGGCCAAGGACCGCTATGGTCGATTTTTTTTGGTCGATGATATCTCATATCATTGATGAAGAGTATGATTTGAAAATGGAGATATCGCTGATGAGCTTAACATAATCTAATACAGCGGATGGCACCCATATTGGATTATGCACATCCATATAACATAATACCAACTGTCCTCTCACCAATGTCCATGCACTCCCCAAGTTTGAAGTAGATTGGTTGAATCGTTCTAGAGTTATTGTCCGGGCAAGGTCTAAATGCTGAAAATCTAAGATGACTGAAGGTGATCATCTTGGATTACACAGTTAACTGAAAAGCAATGACAAAGTTCTGTCCTCTCATCGATGTGAAGCATCAGTTGAATTATTCTAGAGTTGTTGTCCAGACAAGATGCAACTGCTTAAAATCCAATGAAATCCAGTATGGCTGACGGCGGCCATATTACATCACGCACATTGCTCAAAAACAATCCCAACCGTCCTCTCACCAATGTCAAGGCACACCCAAAGTTTGAAGTTGATCGGTTAAATCGTTCACGAGTTATTGTCCGGACAAGAAAATCTAAGATCCAACCGCTTATAATCCAATATGGCTGACGGCGGCAATATTGGATTATACACCTTGCTGAAAAACAATCCCAACCGTCCTCTCACCGATGTCAAGGCACTCCCCAAGTTTGAAGTAGATCAGTTGAATCGTACTCCAGTTATTGTCCGGACAAGATCAAACTGCTTAAAATCCAATGAAATCCAATATGGCTGATGGTGGCCATATTGGATTAAGCACGTCCTTGAAAAACAATCCTAATCCTCCTCTCAACAATGTCAAGGCACTCCCCACATATGAAGTAGATCGGTTGAATCATTCTCGAGTTATTGTCCGGACAAGATCCAACTGCTTATAATCCAATATGGCTGACAGCGGCCATATTAGATTACGCACATTGCTGAAAAACAAACCCAACCGTCCTCTCACCAATGTCAAGGCCTTACTAAGTAGCGGGGGACAAAAAGCAGAATTGTTGTCATCGGCTTGTTATAGGATATCTCGGAACAGGTCACACACATTTTCACTAGATGGTATTTTCGTTAATTTATCATCTGGGTTCCCTGGATCAATATTGAGTCCACACTCATTTCCATGCTGAAGAAGTGGTGAATTCCCATAATTCCATGGTGTCCATGGACATCATCCATGCTGTCCATGGACATTGTCCATGCTTTCCATCCATGGTTTCCAGCATAATTCCAGCCTATTTCCAGGGATTTCTAGTCGACCATGGACATAAACCCTGGAATTTCTATAGCCAATATCTGAGCTTGTCCAGTAATCATCGCAAATCTGCTTAGTAACTTAGGAATCAACAACTTTTCTCGATTTCACCCAGCAAGATCCGAGAGGGCATGGAGACACAAGGGTATAGTTGGCTTCCATCACTGAAGGCAATAGACAAAGTATCGACATATTAAGATCAGAACATTCAGTGATGGATCTCCTTGGCCTCGCTGTATCCTGGTACTTTGGTCCATCGCTTTTTAAACAATCACCCGCTCAGTGTACATTAAAGAATAGCTGAATATACATGTAAGTGTCTCTCATTTCTCAAGTTTAATCCGTATGCAACTCAATGCATTATGCACATTACCAAAATTGACTATTGGAAAAAATATTATTTTCAGAAATATGGTAACCATGACTGATAAGTGCTTTACTTTGATTATATATATAGTACAGAAGGTACCTGTATGGCATTATTCGTTTCTCTGATGTAGTACACTGTGTGACATCATCAAAACTCAAATTCAGATCAAATTTTAATCAAAACCCAAATAACTTTTATGCAGAATGTATAAATTGATTCGTGGCAGACTTGAGTGAGTGAATAGGATTTAATGCAGTTTTCAACAAATTTTCAGTTATATCACAACCATGCCTAAATGTACCAGGACAAGAGAGGGCTCTCAGTTTCTATTATCCTGGACAATGATCAGGCCAGCTAGTACAGCAGACTTAACGATGTCCAAATTGACAATCATGTCCAGAATTAGAAGAGATACCTGTAGCTACTGGTCGCATTAAAGCATCAAGAAAGACGAGATAATGAAATCATTAGCGTTACTGTACATTATTGTTGAGAACTCTCCTGATTTCTGCCACCGTAGAAGATCAACGGAACTAAAATATATTATACATCATTACATGTAGTAATCAAAGAGCCATGAATGTACTCATTATTTTCTGTCCTTGGGGTGTTTAGTATTATCTGAGCTTGTCCAATAATCATCACAAATCTGCTTAGTAACTTAGGAATCTTCACAGCATCCTAAGAACTGAGTTCATTCCTCAGACACCCTATTCAGGGTTTCATAGATCAGTCACATTTTACTACCGTTCACATAATAACTCAATGGGAAAGCCAAGTATCATAGAAAACTTATATAAAAAAAAACTCAATTCCGACAAAAATGCATATGTTAAGTATTAGAATACTACACATTAAGGGGGTAAAATTCTAGAAAAACTGAATATTGATTGGATCCCTAGGTCAAGTCATGCCAAAATGGAACTTCTGGCTTCCTGACTTGGTGCTCAGCATCAAAGGGATAGATCAAGGACTGGTTGGCTCAGTGTTAGGATAATGCGATTGTCTGTCTATTGGATGGTGCTTCTGTGAGGCAGCACAATAAAAAGACGACATTGGGCCACTCTATCACATATGAGCATGTAAATTATTAAATTGAGCAACATTAAATCCTTCTTACTCAATTCAGAATATTAATGAAAGTATTCATTTCCATGGCGATGGGTCACAAAACACAAATTATTTTCCAATTCCACATAAAGATCAGATTAATGATGCTGCACATAAAAATAATCCACACCGAAGGCATGGAAGGCAGGTACATGCAGAAGAGGATTATCACATTGCCAATATTGTCGGACGTTGACGAGATGAGCTTGGGGGGTCAGATCAGCAGTGGATTGCACGGATATCCTGAAGGATATTGGTATTCTTAAGGAGTTGGAGGGTATCTACATGACTAAACCGACCCAATCTGATCACAAGTCGAGCTAATATATCAGTCATTGATTCTCTTCAGGACTCCAGACATACAGCATTCAGAGTCCATTGCCAAGTATAAACCCAGCACAATTTAACTAAAAGCAAAGCCACGACCTAAAACCCCCATCCGCGATGGGATTTCCATGTAATCTAGAAGGATGAAGGATACATGTCATGAAACCGTTTGACAAATTTCAAATTTATTCAAATCACAGACAACTGTACAAAACAATATGGGGACATTTGCCAATACCCTTGTAGACAATCCATCTTCTCAGACTGAATATACACATGTAAATATTGTCTGCAGTAAATCAAGACTTGGAGAAGATTATATTGGAGCTCTTGTGCATGGAAAGAATGAATGTTCAGTTTCTTAGCCGAACCAGAAATCCACATTCACATTTCCATATGGCAGTCTCAATGTCAATGCAGTCGGTTTAATTTAGAAACTCTTAGATAATACCGGTACCTCAAGTTTCACAATCAACTTATTTACAATTAATGTTTCACTTATTATAGCCTCAAGACCCTCAAAAGCAGTGTCAGCTTTCACAACTGCAAACATAAAGCCAAAGTATTTGGCAATTGCCAAGTTAAATACTGTGGTAAAAACAGTTAACCTCAGCAATTTTTAACATCATGACTTTGCCGAGGCAAATTTCCCCGAGTGTGAGGATTGAAACGACACGGTGAAGCAGGTTTTTATATGCCCATTGACGGACAAGGTCATTGATATATTGTTATCACGATTTCTGTCCATCTGTCCCTTAACTTTTTTAAGCTGAGCGATAAAACTCCAGTTCCATATGATGGATTAGTACCAAACTTTGGGTATACCTTACCCATGGAGCAAAGAGGTACCCCATTCATGTTGAGGTCATGTTAAAGGTCATTGGTCAAGGTCAATCTGGCCAAATATCAGATCATTGGACACTGTTATGTTTATGCTTTAAGTACAGTTCAGAGATGTGGATTGTGATGAGGAAGAAGAAGCCTATTGATTTTTACTCCTCGGACAATTTTGGCCAAAGGAAATTTTCTAGTGTGATCCTTCCATCTATCTGTACAGTTTGTTCAAATGTAAGCACAATATCTCTTGAAGGCTACCAGGCTTCCCAAATCAATATAACTTCTACAACTGGCGATGGGTCAGAAGCCTATTGAAAATGACTGACCTTGACCTATTTATCTAGGTCAATTTTATTTTATGCTCGATATATTTTGAAGAGCCCCATGTTTTCTAGGCTTTCCAAATTCATACTACATATATAACTGGTGATTGACAACCTTTCCAATTGGGCCTTGACCTATTTTTTCAAGGTCAAATTCCAGTTATTGTAATATCATTCTTGAGAGATGGCTATGCCACTAGGCTCTCCAAATCACACTACAACAAGTGCAACTAGTGACTGACTGGAAGCCTATTCAAGTTCACCAACCTTTAAACCACATGCAGGGCCTACATGTAACAGGCGATGGATCAGTCTCGGTCAACTTCATGATTCTGCGGTCAAAGGTGTGCCCATAATGTATCCATTCAACCAAATGGTGGTTTGTGATGTTTTCTTGATGTTTAAAATAAACAACCACAAAACTTGATTTCCGCAACAATTACCATGTGTCTGTGTTCCAAGAGAATGATAGTTTTCATAAAAAAATCTCATCACGATTTTCCCATTTCAACCGGACGATCGCGCTAAAATACCAGTGCATCATTCCTATGAGTTTTAATCTGACATATAAATCCGGGAAACCCTTTATTTCCATGGTAAACACAGCAGTCATCTCGCCAAACATTTTACGCAGCCATTTTTCTTCAACTAAATTCACCCGGTAACAGACAACAAACAGATTGATCAAGCCATCCAATCACTGCCATTGTCTCATCTTCAATGATGACATCATTTTCAGCTAATCAGCTTCGCGTCAATGTTGACAGTCTCATTCCCACAGCAACCCGTGCGCAGTCGGAAGCTAATTTCATCAAAGTTGCGCTACACAAAATTCAACAACGGAATTCGCCTTACTTCTGGTTCGTTTATTTCGGTAAAATCCACGCATTGTCTTCAATTAACTAGGAGTATCATCTACAGTATATAGCCGACTAAAGCAAGCAAGGAGCGCACTGGGCACATCTTGGTTCTCTCAAATAATGTTGTGAGCTCTTCGGCATCCCCATAGCCTGGTCTGATTCCAATATCGCCATACTCCGTCCCGATAATAAACAGTATATGACGTTGAGAAAATAGGTCAAGATCAGTCAACTGTGATAGGCTTCTAGTCAATCAACAATTGACACTAGCATTAATCCTTCAAAAAATATAGCAAATACTAGAATTTGAACTTGATAAATTAGGTCAAGGTCAGTCATTTTCAAAAGGCTTCTGACCCTTCACCAGATGTATACGTGGTATGAATTTACATGTACAATGCCTGGCTATAATCCTTCTTGAGATATTGTGTCCACAAGAAAGATGGACAGACGGATAGACGCCGCCGCCGACTACAATACCCTTCGGGCAAAAAAAAACAAATTAGTTCTTCAACACTATGAATTGTTCAGTGAAGACGGTCTTTGAAGGGACACTCCTTGAGAGCGTCACAAGAAAATTTCCTTTAACATGAAATGGTTCAAACGTGCATGGAGACAGGGCCAGAAAGGCAGACAATGACATAATCAATTTTTGCAGATACTTCTCAAAGAGAATTCACTCCAATTTGGAATGTTACACATGAACAGTGGAGGACAATACATGAAAGCAAACACCAAGGTAATCATGCATTTCTCAAGTGCTGCCAACTGAGCCAAGTTTCCCTTGGACCTGTAATGGTTTGGTCACTTTGGTGGATCACCTGGAAACATCAAGGTAATCCATTCTGGAGGTTACAAGGGAATAATTATTTTCGCTATAACTCGCAATGTTAAATGACATGATTTCATTAAAAAATCTCTAATTTATTGACATCAGACGAATAATTCCCAGACATTTATGTTTCATCACAATATGTCACTTAATTAGACGGTATGAAAACAGAACCATATTCAACGAAACAACCCTTACCGAAATAATATTCTTCTGGCACACTGGTTGCAGCAAGCTTGCCGCAAACTTTCTGGCAACCTCACCGCCCACAGTGTGCCGGAGAGTTTGCGGCAACCTTGGCGCAACAGAGTTTTTCACATGCAAATGAGCTTTCCGGCACACTATACAGATTGCGGCAAGCTGGCCGCAAACTGCTTATGTATTCCGGCAGCCTTCTGGCACACTCTTCCGGCACACTTTTCCGGCAGCCTTCTGGCGCACTCTTCCGGCAGCCTCACCGCGCACTCTTCCGGCAACCTCACCGCACAATCTTCTGGCAACCTCACCGCACACTCTTCCGGCAACTTCACCGCGCACTCTTCCGGCAACCTCACCGCACACTCTTCCGGCAACCTCACCGCACACTCTTCTGTCAACCTCACCGCGCACTCTTCCGGCAGCCTTTCGGCGCACTCTTCCAATAACTTCTGGGCTTATCAATATTTTCATGGTGGTGGTCAGAATGACATCATCCTGACCTCCACATGAATGGTACAAATCACTCCACTCAAACTTTTGTACATAAGATCTGTCATGCAATGAAATCTAAACAGACAATGAATGAATGAAAGAACACAATGATCAACATGGCAGAGAAAACTACAACTTGTCTACAAAATTACTGGACTGGCCGAAACCATAATCAAACTGTTACTTTGCATTCAAACAGACTTACCACACAAATCTGTATCATGTATGACCAGGAAATAGTATAAATTATGCAGGCCTAAGTTAGCAGGAACAACTCCTCATGGTTGCAAACATATTCTTCCACCATTCTCACCAACTGCCAGATTTGAAAGTCCTGAACCGAATTACATATGTATTCATGTGCACCAAAAGTAGTCCAATGATAGGAAAGGTTAATACTAGGTACATTAGAATCCTACAATGAAATTTTGTCTCGCAATTAATTGTTCATTCTGATAACATTCCCCATATAACTATAACTTCAACTATGTGGTACAGTGTGGTACACTAATTTTGTATAGTTCCTTCTGTGATGTATTCCTACACTGGTACAGTTTTGGATCGTTTCCTATCCAGATTGAAAATTAGGGGTCAAAAGTTAACTGGGTTAACTAATAACAGCTGGCAAATCTTCAGTGCAGCCCATTCCATACAGAGTGTTCCGGTAGCGGCATACTCTGATTCCGGCACACTCTCGGCGCACTGTGCGCCGCTAGCGGCCCACAGTTTGGCTCTGGCACACTGTCTGCGCACTGTGTGCCGCTAGCGGCACACTTTTATCTTCTTCTGGCGTACTCTCCGCATACTGTTTGCCAGTACCGGCACACTGTGGAATCACCAATTGAGACTGCCGCTAGCGGCATATTCTCCCCAACAGTTCTGGCACACTGATCAGGTTGCGGCCAGCTTGCCGCAACCTGCAGATTTCGTTAAGGGAAGGCTGACCGGGGGGGCGATTTGACTAATTCCGCATTGAAGACAATACTGGAATTTAACTGGCTAGCCTGTCTCATAGCCCGATGCATTTAGGATACGAACATTGCCCGACAGGCTGAATCGGTGAATTAGTTCCTTTTTACCTGGAGACCAAAATGTTTGCCTCCAATTTTAATGGCTTGATGAAGGGAGGAGAGAGAATTTAACATCGCGTCACTTCCTAAGAAAGTATTCCTTGCCGACATGAACAAAAGATGGAGAAACTTGACAAATGTTAAGGAAAATAAAAACTGATCAGATTCTCCAATAAGGCAACCTGTAGGAAAAACAATGTTAAAAGACAGATCAGCGACACAAAAACAAACCGTCTATTTTTACTCTATTTTAGTGGAGTAATGTTGCACATCCAACAGAAAAGCTGGATGAGTGTAAATGGCAGAAGATTAACTATAATTCTCGTTTACCGCTAAATAACAGGTTTAAAAATATACTCCGATGGCGATTCTTAGTATTAATTAATTTATCAAACAAAATTTCATGTCGCCAATTTTACTCTCAAACTGCAACTTTGTGTGCTTGTTTGCTCGATTAAGGGGAAAAAATCAAATTTGCCACATTTTGAAGCGTGAAAAGCATACAGCATAAAAACTCAATTTTCTCACATTTTGCAGCATTGATATGAAGAAAAGTTTGGGTTTTTTTTTGTAATTTATCATCAATTTGTGGACCCTATTGAGATTGACAAGCATCTAAAATGTCAATTCTTTTTAATGTTTTCCTATTGATAAACATCACGGCTATTCAGAGTTGAAAGATACATGTAGGTCATCGAGGGGGAAACTGTTTGACCTGCGATCCACCTTGATGCCTTATATTAAGAGGACTATTTTTTTTACTTTTAGAACTTCTTAGCAGCTACTTGAGGCACATCGAAAACAATTTAGCAGGCCTCTTAATAGTGTAGCCATACAATAATTGAGATGTATCCAACTCAGTTGTACCTGCGATCACCCATTCACTAATTGTGAGCAATGTGTTGTACCGATTGTTTCACATTTGTCTTACGCGGGGTTTCTACAACTGTCTGACGGGGATCGTGGTTTATGCAATTCTATTACCAGCACGACGCAGGCCCTGTCACATCCAGCGCGTCCAATCAATCAGAGCGTCAGAGGTTCGAACACAATCATCTCTGTGCATGTATATGTTCCCGGTGCGCTGCACGTTTATGTGCCGAACAACTCGCATCAACTCCATGTTCATGTGCACTATCGTGGATTAATACGAGAGACCACTCTCATGAAAAACACATCAGAGCCTATTACATTAAATGGGGAGAAGATGAAGCCGATGTAATTGCCATAGTTACGCCATTAAGCTCCCGATCATGATAGCACATCCGCCAAGTCCATAACCGGTCCCCCGACAGGCAGACCAACACAAACTGTCCTAGACTTGTTACTCCATCAATGGCCATCTAAAACCTATCATCGTATCCCTAAATAGCTCGATCACTAAGGCTTTTTTTATCAGTATATAACATCATATGATAATTTCTGCCTTAAAGGTTGTAAACATACTGATGGAGACCAAGTTTATATGGAAAAATTTTTTCTCTCGAAAAGTTGTTTCGCCAGGATAAAAATCTGAAGGATATATTGTAATTGGGAGCCTCCCGGAGAGGGAACTACGCGGCCAATATTTCATCACCTATAGAGAAGCTGTCAGTTTATATTGTCTCTGGAGACCCGAGAAACTCGCATTGGGCAAAGAACAAAACTGTGTCGGGCATCAATTATCTGACGTCTCTCTAAGGCTTGAGGGCATCTCTTTACTTATATCCTCCAGTATCATCAACTTTACCACCTTCTCTTTTTTTCCAATTAAATGCTTCATGCAAATGCAATGAATGATTCCAACACTGTCTTTCACTAAACCATCTCTATGACTGATCATTTTTACAACACTGATGTGTACAATACAGCTATAGAGCAAAACCATTGTTAATCAGGCCTTCCCACATTAACGCAATAACAATAGGCACCTACAGCCTATTCTGCTCAACAGTAACTGAAATACCTCAGGCCTTGTGTGGCAGTTTCTGGGTCATTCCAGTCCAAATATCTTGGATTTAAATATTTTAGTGAACTATGGAATTATTCCTTACTTAAACTTGCAAAAATATTCACTACGGCATATGGAATCGCAGGATAACAAAGTTTATTTACCATATTTATGCCAGTTCAGCTGAAAATATTTTCCTCGTTCTCCTTGGACTAGTGTGTAACTTAGTAGTTACTCAGCGGTTTCATCATGTCAACTGGGACAGTTAAGGGAGCTTCTTGAAATTACGGCACGAGTTCCTGGATAGGAGTGAGTGAGTGAATAGAATTTAACGTCGCTTTCAACAATATTTCAGCTCTATTGCGACGAATCAACTAAGCACCACCGAGCCAAGTTGTGTTCCTGACACAATTCATCCACCCTATAAAACACTGAGGACAGCACATAAGACATAGACAGAATACTTACATGGTGCATTAAAGACAAGTGATATTACAGTGCCAGACACCACATTATCAAGTTCCTGTTGCTTCTCAGCAAAATGCATTGAAGCAACAGGAACCTGTACCCACCCAACCACCCGCTCCTAGATAGGAATATGGTATATGCCAGTTATCCAAATGGGATACACCATGCCCAGTAAGTGTTCTGATCAGGATGAAGAGGAGTTCCAATTGGAATGGCATATGCCAATCCCTATGTAATATTGTATGGCATGCCATCAGCTATCCTTTCTCTGCTGAGTTCCAAAATGTATGCCTGGGAGTTCCAATTCAGCACACCATGCCATTCTGTTTAAAATGCCTTGAAATAACCTACCTAACAGATGATACATTTACAATGAACTGTGAATCATTACATTCAGACAACATACATATTATCTCATTTTTCCATGTTTTTTTGTTCCTCAACTCTGTTAACTGTTTTTCAATATAACCCATGCATTTAAATGCAAATCAAATTCCATGCTATTGAATTCCATTGTTCTTCAGCAGCAACTGGTCATGTAAGCCAAGCAAGCTGGACAGACTGATTGAAGAGGAACTCTCAACTCTGTTACCCTTTGAATATAAGTTCGTTATTTTCAAGATCATATCGGAGTTGAGATTTCATGGGTTTATCACAATAATTTTTAAGTAATTGCAATGTGTTCAATCAAATTTGCTATTCAATTAGCTGTGTTCTGTTTATGGTGTTAGAAATTCTCATGCTGTCTTTAATAGTTCCATCCATTTCCAACATAATGGTAATGCTGCGATAATATAGTAAACTGGACATTATTGCAAGATACTGGCATAACTTAGCCAAATAAAAAGGTTCAGGATATTTCAAATGCAGAACGTCTCAGAATGCATGTCACATATACAACACATTGATCAATATCAGAAAGAATAAATACAGAGAAAATCGACATCATTTTCATTTTTTTCCCACCCAGGGCTCAGTTTGGTATAGAAGCTCACAAGTCAGTCTCTAAAGACAGGCGCACACCTAGCTGATTCTGTCCGAAGCAACCGAATCGAACAGAAAATGTCTGACTCCGTTGCGAGAAATGAGGAAATCAAAATGGAAATGGTAATATGACAATATCTGTATATTTATTTTTAACTATGAGCTAACATGTGATCAAGAGCTCGGGTGTTTATTAATAAAACTATCACAAGCGATTCAGTCGGGCTTTGTTCTCAACTTGGTCGCGAGTATAATCAAAACATTTTGATATGTCTAACTCCTGTCGCTTGCAGTCTGCCAGACCTAATGAATTCCTTCTGATCAGATTTTCATTGCTAATGGCAGAATCATGAAGAGGTGCATCCATGCAAACAGTATTGAGAATATTAGTGACTTGGGTCTTATATGGATGTGGAAAGTCTTCATTGACCAAGGATAGCCAATGAATGTCAGATATGACACGCGCATTTGTACTAGATCATAGTGAGTGAATGAGTGAATATGATTTAAAGTCGCTTTCAACAATATTTCATTCATATCACGACGTTGGGTCCTATTCCTTTTCCCACCCAGGAACCACACGGGTGGGGCCCTATTCCTTTTCACACCCGGTACTAGATCATAGACTCTTTTCTAGGGTGAGTGAGTGAATATGATTTAACGTCGCTTTCAACACTATTTCAGTCATATCACGACATTTGGATCCTATTCTTTTTCACACTCGGGAAACCCACGGATGCCCCAGTTAGTCGTCTTTTACAACAAGTTCTCCGGGGGGCTGAGGTTTATTCTTAACCATGACCTGGAGTGTGCCTAACAACACACCAGGTCAATCCCCAGGAGCCCCATGGCGCAATTCTTTTCTACAATGTAATGCAATGCTACATAAAGTATAATACCTCCTGAAGATTTGAGTGGCGGTGGTTTGGAGGTGAGAAATGAGGGGAGAGGGGGGAGTATTATATGGTCAGATGTAACAAAAAATGTTAGTTCCAGCTTGAAATGAATAGCTCACACTAAAAGAACATTTGACCAAATCAATGACAATATCCCAATTAACAGGCCCCTGCATGCAGTATATGTATGTACCTTAACAGTAACCCTGCAATTCAAGCGTATCAAATTATGGCAACTTCCATTATCACCCATCATTGCATGCAAGTCATAACATGTACAGATCTGATCATCATGATGTAGTCCAGTCCATTAAACGTTGATTACGATTAACATGAGAAAAAGACACGCTATTAATATCCGCTCAGCTTTGGGGGACAAATACTGCGAGAACACGGCATGAAATGTACGGCTGGATCAATGATTATACAATGTAAACCTTTGGACAGAATGCGATAATACCAGTACCAGTGAAAGTGTCCGACTTGATGGGATTAGTCAATAAAACAGAAAAAAAAAAATATTCAAACCAAGATATTAATGCTCACCTACCCTTCATGATGTCGTATCGGCGTGAAGACAAGACTAGGATAAAAACAGACATGCCATTGAATTCTCTTCCAGCACTCACAACCACCGACAACAGCGACCATCTCAACGGCTAAAAATACATCCTCAATGGACGGAGGCTAAATTACTATTGACATATGTATACAAGCAAGCGTTTCATTGAACCGTGGTTGTGATTTGCGGTCCGTCTCATTTCCCTCTTTGGTCCCCCAATAGCACCAGATCCGTTTTAATCAGCAAAACGACGCAATTGAGGGTTCCCTGTGTTTCAATTCAGTTTTTACCCGACGGCTCTCATTGGCTGAAGTAACTTCGAGCCGCTTTTAAGGGATTAGCCTTGTTTGCTGAAGAGACTTTTATCAACTCGTTGTCGGTGCTGAAGCGCCCCTGTGTACACTTGTCCTTCAACCCTTTAATTCCATGTCCTGCACCGCAGTCAGATCGGCTAATCAGAAGCCACTCATAAAACTGTATATTGATCAAAGAAGCTGGTCAGAAACACACTTGAATCCACCTCACTTTTGGCATTCAACTCACTGCAATGTATTGTAAAACAAGTCTCTGATGTAGAAGTAGAGATTCTGTCAATCAATCTCTGGATAAAGCATTGAGAGGGATTGGAAGCTTTATTGTGCTAGCTGCAAAATGTTATAGTATAGGCCTATAGTCTCTCCCTTTCTAATCACTCGCCTACTTTGGAGCTGAAAATCAATGGTTGACTGGGTATAAATTGATTGAAATTGTAGTTTAAGGGCCGTTCCCCATACAGATTTTGAGGCCCATCAACTCAATGTTTTATTTTAATTTCACGTTACTTTTCTTGGTTCATTTAAGATGTTTACAAGCACTGTATTTTAAAATAAAGAAATAAATAAAGAACAAGGAGAGAGCAGAGGGAGATAAAATAGAAAAGAAGAATTGACTATGCACAAGTTCGTCGGTCAGTTTTTGATTAATTTATACTGGTAAATATGTGTTCATTACACATTGTAGTCGTGTGGGTGATTCCTTCCTACACACAAAGTCGTCCAGAAAAAAACTGGGAGAATCATAGGCAGGTTCTTCCAGAAACAGTGATTGGAGTGTGTATCGGTGTACAGGATGGCAGGCTGTGTCCTATATTGCTTGAAAGTCAAAGGATCATATTCTGCATAAATGTTCTTTCTTGCACAGTCTCTCAAGGAGAGTAATCACTCACCCACTCCCTCACTTGTTAACTTTCCTTCAAGGAGAGCAATTGATCACTCTCCTGGAAAATGAAAATGCTCTTAAGAGTAACACCGACTTGAGTGAATCACTCTCGCAATACAGTGATCATTCTCAAAATGCAAAATCTAGGAGAGCGATCAACAGCTCTCGCAAATTTACAGCATGATAGACTGCTTGCAAAGTGTATAACAAACTCAAATCTACAAATGATCACAATTTTCTCTAAGATATTCATAATGCATCACCTTGTGAAGAAATCTGTGATTATCTCCGTCTAAAAATACCACAATACCTGCTTCGTGTACTGAGGTTCACTTGCATAGGGTGGCTTTATAATTAATTGATGTTCTCGCACACAAAGGTTAATGAGACTGCACAGTCATAAGAGGTAGTCAGTGGAGGCTCAACCAAATTGCTGAATGTTAAACTGCGCGCATTCTTTATGGCTTGTACAAACTAAACAACATTTGTCCACAAGGATATGAATAAATTATGATGTCAGCTTGGATGAAATTTAGTACAATACCAAAGTTCTTTAAAGCATGATACATTGTGTATACTGTAATAAAACGGAGAAATTCAGTCATTTTGTCGATTTAAATATGCCGCAAAAAGAAAAATTTCTCACAAGCTCAAAACTAGATGACTAAATAAAATGGAAACTTTATTCGCCATTGATTCCAGATGACAACTTTAAATACATGAGAACGTAGGGATAACTATGTCTGAATTCATTCTGATTTGGTTTGTAAAGGCTCATTTCCACAGCACGTGTCATGACATGCGAACGACATCCACAGCAGGCAAGTTGACGTTGTGCTGCAGTGAAAACACGTTCAAATAGCCCTGGTTCTAATTTTGTCACATGCTTTTATGCAAAGAAACAACTCAAAATGGTTGGTGGAACTTACTGAACTTATAGTAAGATAACTAGCCATTCTGTTGCTAACCAGGAATGCATTTACCAATAACTCTTGACATCTCGCCAATGTGTTTGTAAATATATATCTCCACGTTTTACAGTGTAAGCTGCGTAAAAGACAAATACTGACTGCAAAGTAATGGTCATTCTCTATATAATTACATCAAACATGCTACTAGCTAATAACTGAGACTGCGTATCATATATATGTCTACCCAGGCCTTCTTTTTCGTCACAATTCAGTCAGAAATCCAAATAGATTCTTGCAAACCAACTCTATGGGAATCCACAGGAATCCATTGCTATCATTTCTATACAGATTGCTAAAATTTTACAGGAATCTGCTGGATTCCTGCAAATAATTTTGCAGGAGTGCTGATGGGAATCGGATTCCTGTGGAAAAATCAGCCCTGCTACCTACATGTATATGGTACAAATGTGTTTAAAATGTGAATTTTGTTTCTTATACACTGTCCTTAATGAATGTAAAGTGCAAATAAATTGAATTGAATTGAATATATCAGAGATTGAAGTTGATCTTTGTAAAAAATCTGGAAAAATACTATCCTAGCACGTTAGACCAGGCTCTCGGGTCCTAGATAGCTGGAGAAGCCATCTCAGTGATTTCTGGGAAATAAAACTGCAGATTGTCATCTAAATTCAAGGCACTATTTTATATTGATTTTTTCCTTATAACCAAATATTTCCAGTGCATAATTCAAATACTGGATAACAAATACTCCATCAAAGCAAGCATGATGTAGATGCCACACTACTGGAAGCAAATGAGTACGTGCACTCAACATCAGATTGTGAGGAAGCGAACAAACGGGGTAAAGTCTCATTAGATTTGAGAACTTTTCGAGTTTTGAGATTTTTTGCACTTTTAGAATCATGATTTTTCAGGTCACTCTTTCCAGCGGTCACCTATTTCAGTTGATCGTTTCACATGCCAGGCCTATTTTATGGTCGCCACTGCTATATTTTTCTTCCAGCCACGAAAATTTAAATTTGTTTTTGACTCCAGTTTCATCAAAGTCCTTGAGGTCAGTCATCATCTCAACACCTATAAATACATCTGACATTCTCAACAGTGAATCAAACAAACTTCGCTTTGAAAGCTGGCGCCAATAAACATGACGTAAGGTACTGCTTTCCGTTACATTCACGACACAGGACGAGAACTACATGCCCTCAGCTGCTCAGACTGCAAACAGAGCTGCCGGGAATCTCTGACCTACAATGTAACAGCAAAGCTCCATACAAACCAAGTCTATTTTGGAAAACACCACTCTGCAGGGAGAACACCCTGTGCTGGAAATATAGTAACGCTGACCACTCCGGAAATGGTTATTTCGAACTTATTAAACCCCCCGGAAGGTACATAACTTGAATTTTAATCATATAATTAATATTTTGGGGGCATTCTCAAACCCAAGCCAAAAGATTTTTTGTTTGCTAGAATGGTTTAACGGAGATTATCAACGAAAATAGCAACAATCTAGCAAGCCGGCCACAGTCAGTTTAGGCAGTGAGCGCGGGGGATATTATATCCTTATGAGTGTGATGATAAATAAAATTGCTATCTCAAGATGGAAGCCAATGATCACTCATTTGGAAAGTGTATCGTCTCCCTCAAGGCCCACAAATACATGATGGATTTACATTAGGAATATTAAACACATCCAAGTATTATCCACTTGCAATATACCCTGGTATGTTTTTTTAAGCTCGCTATCACAGCATATTATGCATTTATAATAAACGTTAAAATGTCATGAAGTGGACTTTTCTGGAAAAGCATATTTGTTGATTCTCCATTGCTCTAAATAAATTATATGGTTAACAGGCTGGGAAAATCTGTGATAATTGAAAGGATTTTAACAGGGAATGCGAAAGATCTAGGGTTAACATTTTTGCTATCGAGTAATCCATCATCCAGCACAAGGTACAGGCAAGCAGACATACATGTACGGCAGTGCAAACTCTGCAGTTCATGGATTTTATGCAAATTAGTTCTGACAATTTCACATTATCTCACCTCCTTCATTCTGAAAAATCTCTGAAGTACATAAGACTAGGTATCTATTAATCTTCATTAGTCTAGCAGGTGGTTATATCTAGGGCATTGGTTTTAGTTCTGTGCACTGTAAAAATATAACTTAATTTTATGCAATTCATACTTATTGTCAATTAAAATTCCTCTAGTTTCTGAAACTCTTGCTCTAGTATCTCGAACTATTGATAATTAAGTAAGTCTCAGTGATGCAAGGTGACATTGTGATGTGACTGTTGGTCATTCCTGTGATTTTAATGTACACATACGCATCAAATACTGAGGAAATATTATCCCGGGTAGACTCTAGTTCGATCAAATTGATATATTACCTTTAAAACAAAAGTTAAACTAAAACTCGACCTAATCATGATGATTATGCAATCCCATGTCAAGATGAGCGATTTAGGATAATTTGAATATTTCAAAATGTACACCTACACATTAATTTGACTCCTTTATGTTTGATAAGGCTAGCTCTGAATGATTGTAGCAATTAATATACCAAAATATTGTGGAACAAATGTTTTTATCGCAAAGACAATAACTGTGAACCACCTGGCAATTACGAGTTAATTGCTAGTTTGAGCAATTTTCTCTATCGCCAATAGAGTTATTTTCACCTAGAAGTTATTTTTTACCATCAGTTTCCTCATTAATTCTGCAGCAATTTTTTCCGATGATTAATGTTCATCCTGTAGTCACACTGGAAAAAGGTTATCAGCGGTTAAGTGCGAAACTGTAGTGAGACTATATGAGACATCGGAATCATGATTTATCATATTGACCGACAGTCCTGCCATCGTACATACTGCCTCAGTATCTGAAGAACAAAACAAATTCTTCACCATCAACTTGATATCCTGTTCTGGGTACCAGCAGGTCCACGAGATCAGCATCGAGTCGAATCAATAGCCGGACATAAATATACTGGCTCCAACAAACTGTAACTACACTCCAATACAAATCTTCTCAATGGCTTTTAGACAACATGAAGGGCAATCCGACCAGCAACGGACACAAAATAAAGATCATGCAATCAAGATTCCTCATTTTTGGCGATTTCTCCCAAATTACAGACAGTCAATTGAGGCAGACCAAGATGAGAACCAGCAAACATGAATGAATAAGAGCCAGAGGGCTTCAAAATATGCCCACACACATACCTTTGACTGCCGAAACCAAAACTTAAGTAGACACAAATTTTAGAATCTATAGCTATTATCCTTCATAAAATATCATAAAAAATTGAAAGAAATTGGAACAAACAATTGAATAAATAGATCATGGTCATCTATAAACTGATCCATCACCAGTTACATACATGTACATGTATAATCTGAATGTGGAAAACCTATCAAGATATCAGCCTTGAAAAAAGGGTCAGGGTCAACAAACTTGCATACAATGTACACATGTATGCTTCTTTCCAGGTACCAGTGATATGAAAACATTGCATTAACAATAATTTGACCTTGATAAATTAGGTCAAAGTTTGCAACTTCAGTTGGCTTCCAGTCAATGTCCAGTTGCATATGTGCTGTAGTGTGAATTTGGTGAGTCCAGCCATAATCCCTAGAGATATTGCAACAGCTAGAATTTGACCTTGAAAGAATAGGTCAAGGTCAGTCAAAGAGGAAAAGTTTCTAATCCAGCACCAGTTGTATAATTAACATGAATTTGGAAAGCCTATATGTAATCCTTTAGAGGATATCACCAAAGACGAGCAAAAACATGCTAAAAGTTCTTAGCAAGCCTACATAGTTTCAGGAACAAATCATTCAAACTGCAGGACTTAACACCTCATAAATTTGATAAAAATGAATAAATTCATCTCACAAATAGGACGTGCAAATCCTCAAAGCATATTTAGGGAGCTTCTTGAAATTAGGAACTGAGTTCCCTGGTAGGGATGGCATATGCCGGTTATTCAAATGGGATACACGGTCACCATGCCCAGTTTGGTGTTCTGATCTGGATGGATTAGAGTTCCAATTGGAATGGCAGGCCATTCCCCTCATGCCACTGCATGTTATGCATAAGCCATCTTTGTCTGCTGAGTTCCACACTGTATGGCATGGAGTTCATAGGAGTTCCAACACCATGCCACTCTGTTTGGATTGCCTTATGCCAGTTCCTAGTATGCCCCAATTTCAAGAAACTCCCTTAGGAAGCCTACAAAGTTTCAGGAACATCCAGTTAAATGTGTAGGACTACATGAAAGTTGATACTGGAAGGAGTGCCAATGAAACATTAGTGTAATTGATGGCAAAAGTGATAGGATTAATTGATTGTACAAGATGTACCATTGACATTGATGGCAAAAATGGCAAAGCTCAATGCCTAAAAAATTGACAAAAATGAATTAGTAGCATGTACACATCTTCATTTCGCATGTTCAATACAGGGTTCCTATCCTTTGTGAAAGACAAAATTCCAGGACTTTTCCAGGTCCATACAATGTTATTCCAGGACCGTTAACTGAATTTTCCTGGACGTTTTTGAACACCTTTTGCCAGGTTTCATTTAGCCAATTCAACAATGTACATTTATTACAATGAAATGAATATGCATTTTAACTACCACGTTTCATGCAGATCTGACTAGATCGAAGAATAAATTCAATGTTAGAAAGAAATTCCAGTGATTAATTGTGGCAGATATTTTGGAGGAGAGTAAACAATAAAATTCAAAGACTTTTCCTGACTCTTCACAACTATTGTCAGAATTCAAGTGTTTCCAGGTCCTGGACTTTATTTTCCCAGAATTCAAGGAAATCAAGGAAATCCAGGACCACCATGAACGGAACCATGTCAATATTATGCTAGCTGTGTTTCAGGAACATCCACTCAAATCACTTAGAATTAGTTGCTTATTACAATTTTGGTGCGACAGACAGGCCTTCCAGCCTACTTAGATAGCGGTATAAAAAGATTTCAGTTATAAACTTTCATATTTTTGAATGTTGTTTATTAGAGGAATCGGGTTTCCGGTACTGGTATAACGTTAAGATGACTGATCTTTATATTGGAAATGTAATAAACATGCAAGCTCCTGAATAGCAGGTTTGACTCATTTTAATAAGACAAAGTCATGTGGATTTCGTAGAAACTCCAGTGCATCATGGAATATCTCCCAGGTCTTAAACTGATTGGTCAATTCAAATCTTAAACTGATTGGTCAATTCAAATTTTTAAATCCGAATCTGGTATTTTCATTGGCTTTGGTGAAAACTGGAAGAACGGTCAGCCAATCAGGTTTCCTAAGGTCAAATTGTCACATGTACAGTGTATACCGTCACAATATGTTACCATGCAATGGCTGTACTTGGCAAGGTATCAACAGAACCACTTAGGTTTTCTCCAACTTCCTGGCTGGTGACACAATAATGAAATGATTTAATTGACGGAACGGGGAATATTAATACTTTCGGCTCAACAGTTCATGAGAATCCCGGAAGAATACCACTGGGAAATCAAACTTAAGAGTCCCAGACTGATTCCCACTAATGGCTATCTCCAGTAGCTGGGGAAGAGATCATGCGATTCATGACCCA
Source organism: Hanleya hanleyi (assembly GCA_036873755.1). Taxonomy (NCBI): domain Eukaryota; kingdom Metazoa; phylum Mollusca; class Polyplacophora; order Lepidopleurida; family Hanleyidae; genus Hanleya; species Hanleya hanleyi. The sequence continues at coordinate 53,703 of JAVTVY010028057.1, read as the reverse complement.
GACCAAAAATATTTAGTGTACGTATGGTATTTTCCTTCCAACTCATATGTGCGTCTCCCAAGTGACGGAAATAGGAGACTTATCGACATACTCAAATGTGCACCAATAGATATTGATAGAAAATGAAAGGCCTATCAATATACAATGATTCATTTGGGTGGTTGTGATCGCAAACAACACAGATATTCAGACAGATCCTATTTTTCAAAAATCGGTGCATTTTTACCACTGGCTCCATCCTGAAGTCGACTATTTCTCAATTGTAAATTTACCATGTTCATTCTTACGCTGTACACGTTTACGTCTTAACTCTACGGTCGCACAACAAAATGAATATGACTGCATGCCATTTACATGTCAAATACATAATCACTCTCAACCTTATTTTCAGAAGTCCCAAAGCCATAATTTTACATTTGGAAAATGGAAAAAACCCTTAAATTGCGATTGCAAATTTTGGAAATCAGATGAAGATTATTTGGCATGTTCAGTGGCGTCGGAACTGGGGGGGCCAGGGGGGCCCGGGCCCCCACTTTTGATTTAGGGAGGGGGGCCCGAATATCTTTGGGCCCCCCCACTTTTCGGCACTTCTAAGTGAGCATGTCCCCACATAAAAATTACAGAGAGAGTGCCAGGACGTGTATGGTGTGTTATAGGCCTGTTTTGTTTGTGTTAAACCAGGAATTCAAATGGAGTCAGGCATATTCTTCAATATCGATGCGTGTTTATGCGAAACAAATGTGAAAAAAGAACCATAAATCTATATACATAGTGTTCAGATTTATTTCCGATAAAACGGATCTCCGGCAACCTGAAACCCCAGGGCTTCGGGGGCCAAGGCCTGCGTCCCTTCGACCCTCACCTGTCAGGCTGCGAAGATCGCTTATTTTAGCTTTGTGTTAAATGAACCGGTAGATACTTCATGTAGGAGGCTATTGTCTGAGTCTTTGTGCAGCTGAAACGGCTCAAGTCTAGATACATTGTTGCAGGCATGAGGTCCGAGGTTTTCAATATCGATGCGTGCTTATAATTGCAAAAAAAATTGTGAAAATAGAACCATAAATCTGCATATGTAATGTTCGAATTTATTTCCGGGAAAACGCTTAGAACGTATCTCCGGAGATCTGGGACTTTGGAGTTTCCGGGGCCTACATGTAGGCGGCCCCTGGACCCTCGCCTGTTTGGCTGTGAGGATTTCCTTGCTTTATCTTTGTGTGAATGAATCGTATCGGTAGGCATATTGGTTCCAAGAACTAAAAGTCATCGTTTTGTATATTTTAAATATGATTAGAAAATCAAATGGATGCAAGCATGAGGTCCGAGGTTTTCAATATCGATGCGTGCTTATAATTGCGAAAAAATCATGAAAATAGAACCATAAATCTGCATGCAGTATGATCAGTTTTATTGCCGGGAAAATGCTCAGAACGCATCTCCGGCGATCTAGGACCCCGGAGCTTCCCCGGCCTAGGCGGCCCCTGGACCCTCGCCTGTTGGGCTGTGATAGTCGACCGGGCCCCCCCACTTTCAATTACGTTCCGATGCCACTGATGTTGTCATCCATTAGGGAACTCCACAAAATGTGGCATGCATAACTTCATAGGATTATACCTGCGATCAGTGCTCCAAATGGGCTGCAGCATGCATACGTGTTCTACCCAGCCATTCCCAGTCTGCCATTGTGGCATGGCATAAAATCAGGCCAATTTCTATGATCCCACTTCAAAATTCCCTTGATATATCTGCCCCCTTTACTGTTCAAAAGAACTTATAAATACATGTAGACACCAGACGTCACTGACACCGAAACTATTTTGAATTCTGAAATGTAACATAGAAAAGCGTGATTTTGGTTGGCTAATATACAAGGAGGAATGACGCCGTGACTTTAGAAGGATGTCACTTCACATGTACACATGTAGGTTCTGATTGGTTAGTCTCTTGTTCAAAGATGAAATTTACACCTCAAACTTTGAACACTGAAGGTGGTCAGATAAATCAAGACAGATTTGAAGTGGAAACTTAGAAAATGGCTTGATGAAATGAAGATGATACCAGTAATAGCTTATATCCGGTAAATGACATCTGCTCATGTAAAACTTAATTTCTCGGCAATCAGATCCAAACATTTACCACGGAGATAATCTTGTGAGACCATATAATTTGTCATATTCTTTCTGTATTTATATCTTGTAATAATTAATCAGATCCCTCTATAGTTCTACAGGATGGCAATAAATGACGACAATCTTATAATATTTTACACAAGCTTACAAATTAAATATTTCACAATATCTCAGTGCATTTCTGAACAAAATTCATGATCATTTTCACCAATGCTCAAAAATTTCCCAGAAAGGACACATTCATCATGTGAGGAAAACACGATAGGCGACTACATTTAGGGAACCTTAGTTGATCATAGAAAAGCAACCTGGCAAGCTGTATTGCAAACTGTTTAAAGATCCTACATTTGTATGTATGGCGAACTCTCCCCCAGAAAGTTACTACCGGGTAACTTCTCCAGTGAGGTAAAGTGCCAAGCTGTTGCATAAGGCCATGCATGAGGGCACTCGCTGAAATGCGTCCTGAGCTGACCTGTAATATGTTATATTTTTGTTTTGATGGAAAAAAGTATTTTGAGAGAAACGTTGAAAATCGCCCATATTAATTATCGGGATTATCAAGGGCGCAGATCGCACTTGCTGACCATATACATTTATATTACATCACATGTACCATGCTTAGCATGAATATTTACACACAATGTGCACCAAACTAAGAAGAAACATTTTTTACCTTGAGAGGGGTGCCAGTGAAGAGGTAAACCTGCAAGCAACTGTGGCCATCATTGAACCCCCATGAATGATCAGTGACGTTATTGAGCATGATGATCCAGGTCCCCCTTGTTACCATGGTTACAGTCAATCAACCACTCCTATATACAGTCTCTCTCTCACAATCTAATGCCATATATGGGCCCTGTGAAAGAAAGCAAAATTGTTGCAAAATGAAACACAGGTGTACATTTCCTAGTTCATAATTTCTCTGTGTTGATGTGTTTTTATGTGAATCATCCATTTTAGGGTAAATAAATATCTGGAGCTGAACCATTCCTTAGCCCATCTGGGGATAGTCCATGAGATTTTTTGGTGATTTTACTCGCAGTTGCACAAAATATCAACTGTTTTCCAACACTCGTCCTATCTCTCCAACGTTAAAAACTTCGGATTTGGTACAAACAGAAAGTTCACGAAAAGCTACGAAGCTGCAAAATTGAAATGGCGATAGTGTCTATTAATAGTTAAAAAATATGGACTTGGACAAGAAAAAAAAACTTAATATTTCTTAATTTTTCTCAATTTTTCTTGGGCCATCCTTAAAAATATGTTTGTTGGCTGTAACCCGACCCTACCTTTTTTTTTTTTTGGTTGAGGTCAGCTTTTCCTTTCGGGGAGGGTGAAAGAGTTTAATAATGTGATTTTGTCGATACCATGGTCATTTGAAAAATACATTCTTTATAATGAATAGTGACTAGCTGATCCAAAAATAATAATTCACATATACCATACACACTTTTGCTAAAATTGTGAAATGAAAAAAAAAAAATGCTCTGTGTTATAATCTGACAGAAGTTTGTTCATTGGAGTTGAGAGAATTGCCTCAAAATTAATCACATAACATCATTACCACCTGCCCCCTTCACAAATGTGTGGTATGGTTTTACGTACTCCCTTTATTCAGAATAGAAATACATCGTAATTTAATTTACTGACAAGAATCAGGCAAATACTAAGTTTCTAACCTGTGATGGGAGCTTTACGTGGTATTTAGTCCGAGGTGGAATTCTGACAAGCGTATTGGATGCCGACATCGGAACGTCAACATTAAGCAGACGGGTCTAATTTGTCAAGACTGCTGGAGCTCCCTGCACTATCCCAATCCTTGTCTTTTGTAAAAACATGATGAGCTATAAAAAGGTTACGGTACCTGAATTAACCGATGAGAGCGGATACGAGAGATGAAAATCGCCATGCCGAATTTCCTAAGGGAAGTGATTTTGTGTTGTTCAACCTATCATATTATATTTCTGATTAAATAAGTGCATAATTTATTTTCAAACGAAAAATTAATGATTTAAATTTTATGATTTAAAATAAAGAGAACTCGATTTTATTCTCAAAGATCATATCAGAGCCACAGTTCTGCATATAAAATTCGGCAACCAATCATCATTGCATAGTATATGCGGGAAGAGCACTGTCCGTGAATGTTCTCTAAAATCATCAGCCGATAGTAAAGTGACTGTGAACGAAAAGGGGTACCGACATTATCCCCTAACGACAGTTTCCCCAACGAGAAGAATGGATGGCGAATGATCAAACGAGTCCCTTCAATATTGTCCAAGAGTATTGACATCTAGATGGAGAAAACCATCTATGAATTGATGTGATATCTGATGGTCGTAATTCATAGATGGAGCGCCAAGTCATAGTAAAACAGCGAGTAGAAATCCAGCCCCCCTCGCCTGACGAGGGGGATGGTATTTATGCTAGAAATACGGCGAAAGCATCCAAGTTTAGCAACTTACTATCTCCTCAGATCATTATTGTAACAGTCTACCCCATGCACCCAATGTATCTCACTAGTGCTGCAATTATACTCTTCGGAGGCGGTATAATTCGGATGAGGTAGAATATCACATCAGAGTTAGGTACTCTGTAAACCATCGACCGGATTCGTACCAGACAGTGATAAGCATGCAAAACACAGACTCATAGAAAACAGAGATTGTATTCAGGTTAAAATATAACGGGAACGATTTTATTCTCCATACCGATAAATAAATACACAGTAAAACGGATGTATGACTTTGTTAATATTGTCACTTTGCGTCTTCTCACTGTATCATTGGTCCAGGGTAGTCCCTTCATCTCATCCCAGAATTGTCAGTTATAGCACCACCGGATCTGGTGTAATGATGAGTTATGCCTGAGAGTGTGGGAATTACCACCGAATCTGGTGGTGATAGGTCAACTGGTCAAAGTAAAGTTCTCAACCACCGTACTCGGTGGGGAAAATACTAGCCAGATGTAACCTACCACCGGATCTGGTGTAATGGTGAGTTATAACTGAGTATATGATTTACCACCGAATCTGGTGGTGATAGGTCAACTGGTCGAAGTAAAGTTCTCAACCACCGTACTCGGTGGGGAAAATACTAGCCAGATGTGTTCTACCACCGGATCTGGTGTAAAGGTGAGTTTTCCTTGTATGTGTGTGAATTACCACCGAATCTGGTAGTGATAGGTAAACTGGTCGAAGTAAAGTTCTCAACCACCGTACTCGGTGGGGAAAATACTAGCCAGATGTGTTCTACCACCGGATCTGGTGTAAAGGTGAGTTTTCCTTGTATGTGTGTGAATTACCACCGAATCTGGTGGTGATAGGTCAACTGGTCGAAGTAAAGTTCTCAACCGGGAAAATACTAGCCAGATGTGTTCTACCACCGGATCTGGTGTAAAGGTGAGTTTTCCTTGTATGTGTGTGAATTACCACCAGATAGGTCAACTGGTCGAAGTAAAGTTCTCAACCACCGTACTCGGTGGGGAAAATACCAGCCAGATGTGTCCTACCACCGGATCTGGTGTAAAGGTGAGTTTTCCTTGTATGTGTGTGAATTACCACCGAATCTGGTCACCCTACTGAATCAACAAGTATGATTATAGGTGAAAACCGCCGGTCACGTGTCAAATTACAGTCAATGGTAGGTTTTCCAGTGCTTTCGTTATCAAGCGTGGGCGTGTGTCTGACCAGACGACAGTGACCACAGCCGAAAATGAACGATTTTCAGCATATCGATGACAGGTACATGTGTATGGTTACTGGTGTCCAGTCATATTTTGAAGGAGAAATATCGTACTATATTGTCACCAAACGTAGGGTTATTACTATTTCAAGTTAAAAAATTTTTTTAACATTTTTGCGGCGAGAGGTGTTTTTAGGCGTTGGTAGACAGTCCATTGTAGGTATTAGCATCGAATTATAGTGTGAGGAAATGAGCACAAAATGAACACGTGGGAACTTACTACCTGCCTCATGTATCACTGACTCATTCATCTCTCGATTCCTTCCACTTGTGTGTGTTTAAGAGGAATATGAACCATTAATAGTAAATTCTCTGACTGTCTGATATTACGACAGTCCATTGTATCATCATCGGACCGATCGACAGTCCATTGTAGGTCAACATGCACTTGTGAATGATGCACAGAGAGCACATCGTCTGATCTAATGATTCACCAAATGGACTGTTGCCAAGACAAATGGTATAGCTACAATGGAGTGTCGACATATCTGATATATAATCACATGTTGCCTCATTATAACATTGCAGCTGTTATGCGGCTTCAATGTGAAGTGATTCAACCTACAGTTCATGGTCGCATGACAAATGGACTGGTGCATTCACCTATAATCACACTTGTCGATTCAGTAGGGTGCTGGTGGTGAAGTTCTCAACCATCGTACTCGGTGGGGAAAATACTAGCCAGATGTAACCTACCACCGGATCTGGTGTAGTCCAAGCCTTGTGTGGTGAAATCCCTCTTAGAGTCCTCTAAATTCCAGGTTCCAAAATAAAAGTAATTCAATTATATGTTCTTCTCCATCTGAGGTCGTCCCGTCATCAGAAATCGGCATCTGAACAAAAGCCTTGACCGGACGATGTTGTGTAAACAATGAACAGGTGTTGGTATCGGCTCGGTGGCGGATAGTACAACTACTGTTCAGTTACATCAATCATCGCCGGTGGCATTTATTATTCAATAAGATCGGTCATCTCCCCCATCTCTCATCGAAGTGGAAAATATCGGGAACAACTTCGTCCATGGGCATCATTTTAGAAATGAGCCCGCGAGCCTTGGTTTGACTCGCTGTTTATAGCTTGCTGGCGTGACCTTCGACCGCCGAGCATCAGCCAATCAAATGCATATTCGTCGTCGCGCCTCCAAAAGCGCACTGCTAGCTGACAACTCGCTTTCAGCTGGGCGAGATGGCGAAATCTTTGACGGAAAGTTGTGCAACTTTCGAGCAATAAAATAGATAATTTCCATGGGTGTATGAACGATCCGTCATCAAGGCATTTCCTTCAACATCCAGAGAGGTTTGCTGCGTAAGATTTATACAAAATTGCAGGCTCGGGAGGTAAATATTCACCACCACGTAACAAACCAATTTACAACAACAACAAGCGTCAACTCAACGACGAAAACCTTCAATCACACAAATTGATGTACAATGGCAGTCTTCAATCCAATTACAATAATCTGCTTATTGTTTAATGAATGTCAAAAAAATACGGGTGTAGCCCGTTACATTGCCCCCACCTCCATAAAATTTGGTCTCCAAATTCAGCTTTGGCAAAAACATTCATTAAATCGATGACAATCAATTACTCAATTTCTCCGCAGGATTCTCCATCCTATAGTATACTGTGGCTAAATGTGGATTCCATTATCAAATTTAGTTCATGTATGCAGAGATCATAGCGTTATACCTCATTGTATAAGCAGTACTGAATTCACGGACTTGACAATACATTGGACCAGAGTAATGCACTGTGTGTCATTTTCTGTTCTTCATCTGCTAAGTTCTGGTATGCATACATAGCTTTCATCAAACTCATGACCATCTTCCTGTTCAAGTCAACTTCTCTTCTAGAAGTAGTCAAATTCTCTGTTCTCCTAAGTACTGAGTTGGTTTACGTTGCCCTGTTGGGAGCCGTCATCAGTAGTTTGATATATGGGTGAATACCAAGTTAAGATTTTCCCTTTCACCACCATTCCTACTCTCTTTTGCTGACAGTTTCATAATCAGTCTCCATATAAAGCCACTGTGATTTTGCATTATCCATCGGTCCTCAACTCCTGTTCACTCTTCTTTGGATACAATATCACCAGGAGTGGGTACACCTCGCAGTAATTGCCACCATGATTTGGTAGATACCACTGTAAACCAAGACTAGGGCCGTTTGCTCCTGCATTATGGTTTCAGTCCATGTACCGCACAGTGTTGTGGATTAGGTATTAGCTGAACACAGTATATATGTTACTGATTTTGTGTCATCACATAGTCTCCTTCCAGTGTCATTGCAGTTCTTGGCTTAACACTTCTCTGCCAGCAGATATGTGTTGCCATACTACATGTGTATATCTCCATCCTTTCTTCTTGTCACTTGCTAGTTTCATGTGTTCTCAACATGTAGCAATCCATGCACCCTTTCCATCATCTGGGAAAGTTCATGCATAATCTGAAACTTTTGTTTCAGTCCTTGCAGGTACCATACATCAAACATCAAGTCATCTGGTAATTCTATCACCCTGCCATGGCCAAGGCTCTTGGGTGTGACACCAGGAGTGCTCTCTGTGCTGCATCTAGTGTTATCTTTCTTGTAACATCTAGTGATCAGCATTGCGAGAGATATGCAGTTTCCTCAAAGTATTGCAGTGCCTAATACATCTCATCAACCTGAATCAGATTACCACTAATACTGGGATCTGACAGATGCACGTTGTGCAGTCTTACCAGGAGTGATTATAGGCTAACAAATTCAATCAAATTGTTCTGCAACTTCCACGTCCACTATTCTCAGCTGAGCAATATTATATATATTCAGGAACTGCTTCATTATCTCAGAGGATTTCATCATCTCTGGAATTAAAATTTGTACCTTCAAATTCAATACCTCAGTATTTTCCTCAAAAATATCCATTCCATTCATCTTCCATTTACATTTCTCAGAGCATCATCAGCTGAATACCAATGTCGTTTCCAACGCTCAGGTGGAAAACAAGGCAATTCACCCATCTTTAGCCAACGGTATACAGTACTCACGATTTCAAATATGTCCAGGTGAAAGGAGGAAATCTTCAATGCAGGCTCATTTTACATCATAGTAGGTTCATACAAGTAACAAGTCTTCAGTAATATCTCCATGTACAGTTTTCAACAAGTAATACGAAGGAAAAGTCCAACATAATCATCAAAGGGTATAAAATCATCTGTTGTGATGACTAAACAATATTCACATCTGTCACACAATGGAGATACCTGAAATTCGTCCAATGCAATCAACAACTGCAAACTTCATTGGTTCTCTACCCTTGATTTCACATCCATCCCAAGTTGTTGGTCCATGACCGGTAGAGATATGTCCAATTCTGTCATTCTCCACAGGGGCCTCCGGAATTGTTCCTATAAAGTCATTTCCCAATTGTTGTTCTCGTTTATTTTTATCTTCAAGTTACAGCCAGGGTGAATTCTGGCCAGCTTCATGTTTCGATTCAATATGATCATCATAAACTTGTGTATTTTCAGATTTTGGATCAGCAACCACAATATCGTTGTCTTTAAGGTGCCCCCACCCCAGATATGATTTTGATTTTGCAACCTCCTGTATATGTTGTTTCCTGATCTGTGGTGTTAAGTGTATGGCATCAGAGTGTTGTCTCGGGTCATTTGTGTTTTTATTTGACGACACCAAAAGCGCATCACTCGCCTTCGCCAAACATTCAGCCTCGTCAATCAAGCTCAATCGTTTATTTTCATCACAGCTTATTTTCTCCGAAATAAGACAGATCTGCTTCTGTATTTGTATCTGTAGTTCTGTAACTTGCTTCTGAAGTTTAGACATCTGTCGGATTGTTTCACTCAATATGTTTCCCAGCATTTTCTCAAAAGAAAGTTTAAGCTGATTTATTTCATCCCGGATAGAGATCTGATAATCAGTCATCTGATTCATCCATTGTCCAATCAAATCCACAATTTCATTCAAAACAGCTTCTTTTATTCTAATTTCACTATCATGATCATTGATCATGACAATATTTTCCAGTTGAGGGCCAAAGGCTGTATCACCACTATCTTCAGGGACTTCACCACCCAAGTCTCCTGACTTGAATGTCACAGTATTTGAATCATCCATTTTCAAGTATGGAGAATAAATCTCTGTTAGAGTCTGGTGTGTTCAACCTGATATCACTGTCTTGGTAATAATTTTATATCCGGTATTGTTGCACCAAATGTAACACTGGTACTGTCTCAAATGAAACAGTACTGCAGTCTCTAGTACCAGTATCCTTTACCGCTGCCACCAAATGTAACAGTCTACCCCATGCACCCAATGTATCTCACTAGTGCTGCAATTATACTCTTCGGAGGCGGTATAATTCGGATGAGGTAGAATATCACATCAGAGTTAGGTACTCTGTAAACCATCGACCGGATTCGTACCAGACAGTGATAAGCATGCAAAACACAGACTCATAGAAAACAGAGATTGTATTCAGGTTAAAATATAACTGGAACGATTTTATTCTCCATACCGATAAATAAATACACAGTAAAACGGATGTATGACTTTGTTAATATTGTCACTTTGCGTCTTCTCACTGTATCAATGGTCCAGGGTAGTCCCTTCATCTCATCCCAGAATTGTCAGTTATAGCACCACCGGATCTGGTGTAATGATGAGTTATGCCTGAGAGTGTGGGAATTACCACCGAATCTGGTGGTGATAGGTCAACTGGTCAAAGTAAAGTTCTCAACCACCGTACTCGGTGGGGAAAATACTAGCCAGATGTAACCTACCACCGGATCTGGTGTAATGGTGAGTTATAACTGAGTATATGATTTACCACCGAATCTGGTGGTGATAGGTCAACTGGTCGAAGTAAAGTTCTCAACCACCGTACTCGGTGGGGAAAATACTAGCCAGATGTGTTCTACCACCGGATCTGGTGTAAAGGTGAGTTTTCCTTGTATGTGTGTGAATTACCACCGAATCTGGTGGTGATAGGTCAACTGGTCGAAGTAAAGTTCTCAACCACCGTACTCGGTGGGGAAAATACTAGCCAGATGTGTTCTACCACCGGATCTGGTGTAAAGGTGAGTTTTCCTTGTATGTGTGTGAATTACCACCGAATCTGGTGGTGATAGGTCAACTGGTCGAAGTAAAGTTCTCAACCACCGTACTCGGTGGGGAAAATACTAGCCAGATGTGTCCTACCACCGGATCTGGTGTAAAGGTGAGTTTTCCTTGTATGTGTGTGAATTACCACCGAATCTGGTGGTGATAGGTCAACTGGTCGAAGTAAAGTTCTCAACCACCGTACTCGTTGGGGAAAATACTAGCCAGATGTAACCTACCACCGGATCTGGTGTAGTCCAAGCCTTGTGTGTCCTCTAATTTCCAGGTTCCAAAATAAAAGTAATTCAATTATATGTTCTTCTCCATCTGAGGTCGTCCCGTCATCAGAAATCGGCATCTGAACAAAAGCCTTGACCGGACGATGTTGTGTAAACAATGAACAGGTGTTGGTATCGGCTCGGTGGCGGATAGTACAACTACTGTTCAGTTACATCAATCATCGCCGGTGGCATTTATTATTCAATAAGATCGGTCATCTCCCCCATCTCTCATCGAAGTGGAAAATATCGGCAACAACTTCGTCCATGGGCATCATTTTAGAAATGAGCCCGCGAGCCTTTTGATTGAAATTGTAGTTTAAGGGCCGCTTCCCATTCGGATTTCGCGGCCCATCAACTCAATGTTTTATTTGAATTTCGCGGTACATTACTTTGTTTATTGAATTTCTTTTCCAGTGCTAAATGTATAAATAAATAAATAAATAATAAATAACAATGAGAGATTAGTAGGAGATATAAATAGAAGTAAATAAGAATCGCTATATGTACAAGTTCGTAAGTCTCTTTTTGGTTGTTGGTTAAGTTATACTGGTAAATATGAGTTCACTGTAATCGCGTGTATGATTCCTTTGTCTTGGTACCCCTTTGAACGCACAAAGCCGTCCAGAAAATACTGGGAGAACCATGGGCGTAAGGACGCCCTTGGGAACAGGGTGGGTTCTTCCAGAAATCTGTGCCTGTAACAATTGCTTGGAGTGTGTATTGGGGCACAGGACGGCAGGTCTACGTCCTATATTGCGTGAAAGTCAAAGGATCATATTCTGTGTTAAGGCGTCAGTTCGGTGTCATCTATGGGTTATCGTGTCGGTGTGGTTTAGGATGTGATGTTCTGGTTCCGGAGGTTTCTTGTTGTGCGGCGATGTTGGTATTTTTGTGATCGTCATCCGTCTTCTGTTTTCAGTCTTGTCCAGCCCGTCTTTGGTCTTCGGTGTGCCGTGAGGTGCTGTTTAAAATGTTTTGTCGTCGTCAGTGTTCTGTTTGATGAGGACCTTCATCGTGTTCATCTCCATTTCTGAAAGTATAAGTATAAGATGAAACACTGTGTAGTATTCATTTTTGTGAGAGACATTATCTGTGTGCGTGGTTGTTTCTTGGACGTGTGCTAATGATTTATGTCCTTGGTTGTTGAATTGGTAGCGGCCTTTAGGTTTTGGAGACGAATGTGGTTACCGGCCCACACGGAACATGGTATCTCTGGTGCCCACATTGCCTATTTTATTGCGAAAGATAGATTTTTGACCAATATTGTCGCAGGGATGTTGATTGGTTTTGGCCACCGATTTTTGAGACTAATGTGGCAACCGGCCCACACGGAACATGGTATCTCCGGTGCCCACATTGCCTATTTTATTGCGAAAGAGAGATTTTTGGCCAATATTGTCGCAGGGGTGTTGATTGGTCTTGGCCTCCGATTTTTGAGACTAATGTGGTAACCGGCCCACACGGAACATGGTATCTCCGGTGCCCACATTGCCTAAATTTTATTCCAAAAGAGAAATTTTGGCCAATGCTGACATTGTTAGTTAGTGTTGCGCATGCACCGGGGTAGTGTTATATACTGGAATAATAGCCAGCAGTTTTTATAAAATCTATTAAGGACTTGAATACCTGTTTTCTAATGGGAGGCTATAGGGTTTAATATCGCTGGTAATGTTAAGGGAGTGTTGAATTCTTTTAATTCGTTTCTAAGTGTCTCGCGTTGTGGGTAGTGTTTAGTGCATTCAAGTAAGACATGTTCTATTGTTTCTTCTACATTGTTGCATGCGGTACAGAGGGGTGAGGTGTTTTTCAGAAGCATGGACAGATGTGATTTAAGTCCGGTTTTGCCTAGTCTTAATCTGGTGATTATGCGGTCATCACGTTTATTGTCTAACTGGAATCCCTGGACTTGTCTTTTCTCTCCATCAAGGATCTTATGTAACCACCGTCCACGTTCTTCTTCGTTCCATTCCTTTTGCCACTTGCTATCTATTTTGCGTCTAATGATAGTGTTGAGTTCTTTATATCCTAATCCTATTGGCACATCGTGTGTAGCTTTAGCCATTCTCAAAGAGAGCCGTGTCTACCCGCGGGAGACCAAAGCGACTCTCATGTAAACTGGTGACATTTTTGAATCTCCAATCTCAAAGCGAGGCAGCATGACATCATTCTCAAAGCGAGCCGTGTCTACCCGCGAACTACTTCCTGTATTAGATAACTCGCTTTCACGGCCAAGTATACATACCGACAATAATTTGTTCGCGATTGATATGCTCCGAAACGGAAAGAGTCATTTCCCAATTATATAGCCCACGTTATGTTTAGCAATTCGCTTCTAACTCGGCGGAGTCAGCAGGTCAGTGACAAGCCAGATAATCATACGCCGCCTACTCACCCCCCAAATTTTGGGGGGATGGCTCCCATTTACGCGTGAGACTCTTTCTCGAAGTAGGGAGTCTCGCGAGACGAGAATGTAGCTTTAGCAAGACTGTCTTTGGCAGTTTTGTCGGCTGCTTCGTTACCTCTGATGTTGACATGCGCGGGGACCCATGCTAAAATGGCGTCTATACCCTCGTTGTGTATTTGTGTGCATATACATTCTATTTTGTGTATGAGATCAGGTCTACTGTCAGATATAGAATTTTTAATGGATGTGAGTCCACTAAGGGAGTCACTAAGTATCACCGCACGGATTGGTTTGTGCTCGATGATCCATTCGAGAGCCTTAATTATAGCAATCAGTTCACTAGTGTATACAGACATATTGTCTGGAAGTTTGAAACCATTTTGTATGTCGAGCTCAGGTATAACAAAAGCTGATCCTGTGTTATTACTTGTGTTTTTCGATCCGTCTGTATAGATTTTTATGTAATTTTTCCAGTTTTGGTTGATATATTCAAGGGTGGTGGCTCTTATAAAGTCTGGGTTGTCCTTCTTTGTGAGGTAGTCGTGAATACTTGTGTCCACGTGGGGCGACTCTAATTCCCAGGGTGGTCTAATGATTTTGTCTATGTCGCAGATGTGTGCGATGGGTATTTCGTGCTCTTGGAATAGGTTATTTACGGTGTAGCCGAGGGGGGCGGAGTCTTTTTCCCAGTTTTTCTTTAAATATTCATATTCACTTTTATCTTCAAAAATGTTGTGGCATGGGTGATTTTCGCCCTTAGCTCTAGTTTTTCCTGCATATTTCAGGGACAGTTCCTCTCGTCTTAAATGAAGAGGTTTCTCATTGGTTTCTATTTGAAGACTACATAGGGCGGTTCCCTTGAAGGCTCCAGTAGCTATTTTTAGAGCAGAATATTGAATGCTGTCTATTCTTTTTAGTTGTGTCTTACATGCTGATTGGTAGGCGATGGACCCGTAATCTATTTTTGACCTAATGAGCGTTTGGTATAATTTCATCAAACTATATTTATTCGCTCCCCAGTTTGTCCCAGACACACCCCTCATGAGGTTCAGGTCTTTATTGCACCGGAGAACTAGTTGATCGATGTGGTCTTTCCATGTGAGTTTTCTGTCAAAGATCATACCAAGATATTTAACACTATTTTTGAATTCAATTTTCTGACCTCCTAGTGTTAGTTTAACGTCAATGTGTTTATTGTTTGAGAATATAATACCCGTTGTTTTGAGAACGGAAAATTTGAAGCCCCATTTATCCGCCCAACCGCTAATTGTATCTAGTGTTTTTTGCATTATACCTGTAAGTTTTTTTATGGAACGTGCGGTTTTCCAGAGGGCAGAATCGTCAGCAAATAGGGACTGTTCTACTTCTGGATGTTTCGTGTCAATTTCATCGGCTAGGCCATTGATGAGGATGTTAAAAGGGTGGGGCTAATGACGCTTCCCTGAGGGGTACCGTTGTCTAGTTGATGGTCGGTGGATAGGGTGTTTCCTAGGCGAACTTTAAAATTTCTGTTGTTTAGGAAGTTTTTTATCCAGTGTTGCATTCTTCCCTTAATCCCAAGTTTGCTTAATTGAATAATTATGCCGTCCTGCCATACAAGGTCAAATGCTTTTTCTATGTCTAGGAAGATACCTAGTGTGTACTGATGTTTGGCATTCCCCTTTTTTATCGAGTGTTGTAATCTGGTTATATGGTCTAATGTACTTCTTTTCTTACGAAAGCCGCTTTGGGTTTTGTTTAATAAGTTAGCCCGCGAGCCTTGGTATTTATAGCTTGCTGGCGTGACCTTCGACCGCCGAGCATCAGCCAATCAAATGCATATTCGTCGTCGCGCCTCCAAAAGCGCACGTGCTAGCTTGACAACTCGCTTTCAGCTGGGCGAGATGTAGCTAAACAAGTGAGAAATGACTACATTGTAGTCAAAACCTGCGGCAGTGGCAATAACAGTGAAAGACATATCAGCGGAGGTAGTGGTAATTGTAGAAAAAAAGCGCCATCTGCAAGTGTTTTCATGCCAAGGGAAGTAATTTTCAACTTCTAACCCACAATTGCAGGAACTGACTAATAGATTTGACACAATATATATATATTCGCTTTCCTCGTTCAAAATCCGACGATGTTGACTGGTCCGTGCCGTCTATACTGAATTGACAGACGAAGTCACAATAATTGGTTTGGCAATGTCTTGGTACAAGTATCGTGAATTCCAAGTTTCAAAACATTCCGTTCAGCCGTTGATTTTTGCAAATCAAAAAGGCTTTCAAATATTTGGAAATCCAAACAAATTTCAAGGATTTAATCATAGCGCGAACATCTACGCTCTTCAGTCTCCCTTCTCGCTTACTTTGCCGAGCAAAATGGAAAATTTATATTTCCGTCAAAGTTAATTTTCAATGAATTTATTATCAGGTCTATCACTTTGATCTGTGAAACTATGGAATGGGGTTGAAGGCTTTATCGAACTGTTCAAGAGGCATAATGACATTTTTCACGATTCAAATTGAGGCCTGTGACAGTCTTGATATTCGATTAGAATAATAAATTAAGTTTCTGCATTTATGTGCGTTATCATCTGCAAACTAAATACGGTACCTTGACACTCTTTTCCATGCAGCAAGCCAATATCAATACATGGTTTGCTCCTTCTATACAAATGATTACCTATTTCATCCTTAGGAGATATCACCTCATCCGACATGTTTGGTCAAGCCTTTTCGAAGGTTGATAATTTTATTAATTTTTTTTTTTAAGTCAAATTCTGCAAATAAGAAACATTTCTTGCCAGTATCTATGGATATCGCCCTATAATCAATTCGCGAATATGTTTGTCATTAAGTCATTCGGGAGGTGATTTAAGTGCGAAATTTCAGGGTTAGTTCACTAAACAAGGTCTGTGTGTATAAGAGAATCATGTCGAATTCTCGTTATTATCTTTTGGTACATCAAATTATTGCATTCGCGAAAATGACTTCCAAGTCAATATGAAAGGTATCAAAATAAATTTAAAAAACTCTCAAGGAAATCAAGGTCCTAGCTTTTGACAACGAGATCAAATAGATCGCTTTTATGGTCAGTATCTGCTAATATATGACGTAATTTCATTCGTAAAACTGATTGACAAAGTAACGTAAATTGTGAAGTGTAGAACCAGTAAGTTCTAGCAGAAATGGGCTCTGACTTGAGAGAATGATGTCAAATGCAACATGTTTCTGCCCGTTGTCTGCTGATACACATAAGTATTGATTTTACGGAAGTGATTAATGCAATTCTGAAGGGATTATGAGTGCGGAAGAGGACGAGAACATCAATACCAGCGAAGCAAGGCCCTGGCTTGCGAGAATGAGGATAGAGGGACTGTGTTCCGAAAGAGGATCATTCGAAATAGCTATGTGCCAAATTTCATGCTTGTAACCGAAAGTACACAATATAACTACGATGTACTGTTCGCGCATAGGGTTGTCGGACTCATTAAGTACTACATAGTCATTTATGTATTATAAAACCGTTTGCGCATAAAGTCAGTTTTGAGTATTATCAATGAGTCGGTATAGCTAAGACATTGACAACGAGGTCAAATAGATCGTTTTTATGGTCAGTATCTGCTAATATATGACGTAATTTCATTCGTAAAACTGATTGACAAAGTAACGTAAATTGTGAAGTGTAGAACCAGTAAGTTCTAGCAGAAATGGGCTCTGACTTGAGAGAATGATGTCAAATGCAACATGTTTCTGCCCATTGTCTGCTGATACACATAAGTATTGATTTTACGGAAGTGATTAATGCAATTCTAAAGGGATTATGAGTGCGGAAGAGGACGAGAACATCAATACCAGCGAAGCAAGGCCCTGGCTTGCGAGAATGAGGATAGAGGGACTGGTTCCGAAAGAGGATCATTCGAAATAGCTATGTGCCAAATTTCATGCTTGTAACCGAAAGTACACAATATAACTATGATGTACTGTTCGCGCATAGGGTTGTCGGACTCATTAAATAGTACATAGTCATTTATGTATTATAAAACCGTTTGCGCATAAAGTCAGTTTTGAGTATTATCAATGAGTCGGTATAGCTAAGACATTAAGTGCAAGTCCAGGGATTGGAGGGGCATTGTTTCGATTCCCACAGAGGGTTAAGTTATTCTTCCTTTCAAAACATATTTCCATATATGCGAATTGCTTGGGGGTAAAGTTAAACATCTTTATTCGGTGAAAGTTGCTGAGTTGTTCCGCTTACTTCTGAAACGTAATTGTTGCGTTTGTTTTTATGATGCATGATCTATAATTTGATACCAAGTATTATTCAATGTTAATCATAATGATAATGCGTTACTTGTTATGCTTCTTCGCCAATTTGTGTTTTATCTAGATTGGGTAGATAAAATGATTACTAGAAGTAGTGAACTTATTTTTCTACTTTCTAAGACAGTCGCCTGGGACTGTATGCAAATTAGCTGAACCACCGACAAGGTTGCGGCTCATCTTCTTTGGTATATAAGAAATCCAAGGATCTTAAATTGTGTATACATCTGCATACTGTTCAATGAAAATGGTAATATCTGAAGACAGTGACTGATGTGACGACCGACAGCTTTAAAGCGACTGACGTAAGAGAATTGAAGTCTGAACGGAAATCAACGAAGCAATAATTCATTCCACCGAATATAGTTGCAAATGAATTCAAACGCGCTTGAAGACAGTGGTGTCATGTGAGATCGGAGGTTGAAAAGAAAAGTGTGGCAGAGATCACACTCTCTTAGCGCATGCGCATTTCAAAAAGTCACAAGAACAAGAACAACAAGAACAACAACGCGAGCCTCCCGTAGACCTGCGTGCCGCAGGTAATAATATATAGCCCTCCCGAGTATGAGGGCTATAGGTCGGCCCCAGTCACCTCCAGCGAGGGTTTTAGATAATTTTATTACGAATCACCCACCTCTGAAACTGCCGTACATCTAATCTCTATCCCCTCCTGCGCACTATTTTAAAATCTTGCGCACTATTGTGAAATAGTAACGAATATATCGCCGTTTGAATTTTCCAGTCGACGACTTTCACTTCGCGCGCCATGTTCAATTGCAAATGGCCCATATACACATATAGCGTGACGTCACCAACATGGCGCGTAGAGAGTTGAAGTTTTCGACTGGAAAATTCAGACGGCGATATATGCGTCACTATTTCACAATAGTGCGCAAGATTTTAAAATAGTGCGCAGGAGGGGATAGAGATTAGATGTACGGAAGTTTCAGAGGTGGGTGATTCGTAATAAAATTATCTAAAACCCTCGCTGGAGGTGACTGGGGCCGACCTATAGCCCTCATACTCGGGAGGGCTATATATTATTTAGCTAGGCGAGATGGCGAAATCTTTGACGGAAAGTTGTGCAACTTTCGAGCAATAAAATAGATAATTTCCATGGAGGTATGAACGATCCGTCATCAAGGCATTTCCTTCAACATCCAGAGAGGTTTGCTGCGTAAGATTTATACAAAATTGCAGGCTCGGGAGGTAAATATTCACCACCACGTAACAAACCAATTTACAACAACAACAACAAGTGTCAACTCAACGACGAAAACCTTCAATCACACAAATTGATGTACAATGGCAGTCTTCAATCCAATTACAATAATCTGCTTATTGTTTAATGAATGTCAAAAAAATACGGGTGTAGCCCGTTACATTATCCTATCCATAAACACCGTTTATTTGGGTATTCGGCTCTGTTTTGTTGAGATAGCAGCATAAATCCACACCTACTGTACCGTTTTCTTCCATCCGCCTCTGTTCACTCGAAAGTTAGGCCAACAAGCATGCGCACACGATACACTTCACGTCATAGTCACGTGACTCTCATTTGGCGACCCGTCGTCATCCGCGCACTTCCTCCACACGCGACCCGTCTTATCCGCGCACTTCCTCCACACGTGGTAGGGTGTTTCTAGCGGACAGGCGCGATAGAATAATGGCAGAAGCGGCTAACTGATTACACGCGTGAGAATAATCCTGCATTTTAAAACAATTCTTGATAGTTATTCCAGGTATTGTGTAATAAATATCCCTTGGATTGCGCCCGAGAGGTGATAATGAGCTGTATTAACTGCAACCAGGAATTCATTCGTAAGTCTGACCATGGATATAGCAGGCATCCGGTAACCTCAACATTAAGGGGGTCCGATTTAACCGTGAATGAAGCACTGACAGCAGAATTTCTTAATATCAAAGCCTTCACCCCGGAGAAAGAGAAACAATTTATATGTTCCATGTGTTTCAACTTGCTCGGTCAGGTAGTTAGTAGGAGAAGGGAGGCCACCGCTGCAGAAGTAGATTTGGTGAAACGGTGCCAAGAAGAACAACGCCCAACAACGCGTGTTCTTCAACGCCCAGAAGAACACCATTTAAACGACGTAACATACGTCAATTGTCATCTCCTGGACCGATGTTGTTTTCACCAGTAAGAGCATCTCCTAGGATACCCGCTACGCCAGTTTTGGAAAACCCCACACCCTTCAGAACTACTGACACCCCCATAAGAACCAAGGAGGTATGTTTCATTGCTATTAAATAAATGCACACAGCCAGAAAAATAATCCTCCATAAAAAAGGGCGATGACGGCATTAAAAAGCCTGCATTCCAAGTTTCTTAAATTCGATGATAAATATCATCTTTTGAAAGCCATACTCAACTCGATTAATATGTTCATAAGAACAGTCTATTTCTTTTAGTCACACCAGTCACGGCAATGTACTACAGTCTATTTCTTTTAGTCACACCAGTCACGGCAATGTACTACAGTCTACGAATAATGAATTGTGATGCGGATTTGATGCACAGAATAGCAACTTTGTCTTTATATGGGATTAGATCCAGAAAATGGCAAAGTCCTATAGAGTCAAAAACGTCATAAATATGTCAATAATTACAATATCGCCTTGTAGGTAGGACATGCATTTGTAAAGTTTCATTGAAATAGAAGCAAAATCTTGGGAGGAGTAGTCCGCACAAAATTGTGTCTACAGACAGACGGACAGACAAGCTGATTCCATTATACCCCACTAACTTTGTTGCGGGGGTATAATAAGTTATGTTTACAACTACGAACTTACAAGATCCAGCAACAACGGTGGAAGAAAGAAACAGCTACTCTTCCCGTAGCCCGTAGGCAACACTGCGAATGCGTGATGACCGTTTAAAACATTGCAAATGACATCGATTTGCTCCCGTTTCAAATCATATTGCAAGGGTAATGTCTGTTTTAGTCTTGTGAATATGTCAACAATGTCAGATTGTGAAAACGGCTTGCTCGCCATTATTCTATCGCGCCTGTCAGCTAGAAACACCCTACCACGTGTGGAGGAAGTGCGCGGATGACGACGGGTCGCCAAATGAGAGTCACGTGACTATGACGTGAAGTGTATCGTGTGCGCATGCTTGTTGGCCTAACTTTCGAGTGAACAGAGGCGGATGGAAGAAAACGGTACAGTAGGTGTGGATTTATGCTGCTATCTCAACAAAACAGAGCCGAATACCCAAATAAACGGTGTTTATGGATAGGATAATGATCTGAGGAGATAGTAAGTTGCTAAACTTGGATGCTTTCGCCGTATTTTTAGCGTAAATACCATCCCCCTCGTCAGGCGAGGGGGGCTGGATTTCTACTCGCTGTTTTACTATGACTTGGCGCTCCATCTCTGAATTACGACCGTCAGATATCACATCAATTCATAGATGGTTTTCTCCATCTAATTGACATCATACTGACTACAGACTCAGTGCGATGATGATGTGTAAATCATCTACCTTTCCTAGAAAACTTCGTCCACGGCTTCAAGGAAGATTTTCCGCAGTTTTCGCCATTTTTGTCAGCTCTCCCGCGCACGTGGCAAATATTACACAATCCCATGCTAGGAATAGCCTGTGCAGGAGACTACCGCTTGTCAAACAAGCGAAGAAATTATGACCTGGCGGCGATCGTTGCTGATTACAATTGATTAAAGTAGTTTTGGTTTCTTCTCACGGTGATTTTCAGTGGAAGAGTTAGCAAAATTAACCAACTGTCTGCATTTGGTCGCACTGAAAAATCTCCTCAGAGAAAAGTAGAAATCCAACCATCGTTGGTCTCTTCGTCAGACTCAGAAGCTGTCGGTGTACGGACTCACGAGGTGGCGACAGGCCGTCCTAAACTCCACGTTCCACGTCGATTCGCGACAGAGCTCTTTATGACAGGTTTTAATAACCAACTGTTTTGAAATATTTTCCCCATTCTTCGTTGCTGTTGCCTCTCGCTGTGTTGTTGTGTTCTCGTCTCTCCATCAAACGCAAACACAAAACAGAAGAGGGGAATTCCCGCCATATACACGTACACTGGGCCATGGAATACACCCTTGTTATTCAATCATCACTCTACTGGAAAAGTAGTCGGTGCTGGGACTCTTCCGGAGATGAAACTAACTCTGTGGGAGAAAACACGATGTCGAGGCGGCGGTGATACTTTCTCCAAGTGGCACCGTCTGTCTTCACGGGCTAATTGAGTTAAATTTAAGGAAGGGAAGGTTGGTACTGAAAGTCTATCAAACATTCAGTTAGATGATTTACCAATCTCATTTTGAATATAGGGGATGCATTGTCAAATAAGGTCTGTACACTGTGCAGAAATTTCCTATTGATATCGTCAAGTCGTTGTTGTTGCGATAAATCTGCACTTAAGACAAAGATATTTTCATTGAAATGTATGCATCTCTGGCATTTTTGAGGCGTATTGAATAGTGTTACATGGAAATTATCGAACTGTTATTGGATATATGGTTTTTCGAATGGATTTCTATTCAAAATCATGATTAAAATTTCCCGTCTTCGCAACGGACTCTACGCTGCCTTAACCAACGGAAATAAATATTGACCAAAACGGGAACCGAACTCTACTGGGAAAATTGGGTAAAATTAATATTCAGCTAAGTTTGCTTTGTATTTTCCAATTTTCAAACATACACAATCGTCAAAAATAAAAGTGTTCCTTTATTCTGTAATGCGTGGAATAAAAGGCTCGAATTATTCATTGTCACGCAGAAACAGACTGAAACGAGACTGCACCGAAATTATTTTTTCCGACATGGTGGGACAGTGAGTACTATGGAAAAAAAACCCAACCTGCTCGCCTTCATAAACCACTATAGTCTAATTAATCATAATATTAACAGGTACCGACGGTCTTCACAACAGCTGACTATTATGGCAAGTTATCATGACATATTGCGAGTGAAACCTGATCATTCTGACAGTGTTATAATTAGAATTATCGAATCACAATCGTAACCTAATATGCTCATATTTGAGCGAACCCCCTCGGATTGTTATGAACTCTGATGTCAATATCTGTGTTTGTTTTGACTCCGCAAATGATGATCAAGGGGGTTATCGCGCCATGCAGCAAATAAAATCAGTTTAGATCAAATAATAGTTGAAAAATTCAGCTCGTGAAAAATTCGACAAATCGCCATGTTATTGCTCCATTAGCGCATGGAAATGAACGTTCTCTACCCCCTTGAACGTGTTTTTGCGGACAAAATTAGACATCTAATAATACAAAGCTCATATTCCATAGATTTATGTAATGTTCCTACGAAGTAGGCTACAGATCGCAAATTGTCCGGTAATGAGTGAATGAGTGAGTCAGTCCATCCGAATCCTTTCGTCGGCAAAATAAGGAGAACCCTTGCCATTAGAACCTTGATTTTTGGCATGAACGTGCATTAGGGCATTGTTACCAGCAAGTTCTGAGTTGACCGAATTCTGATTAAAATTTGATTTATAATTATTTTTTTTATTATTTTTTTTTGGCTCAGCGTAATTGTTTTTATGAAATAGGAAATGCTAATTTTCCATCATTTGTTAGTGCATTTATCTACACCGCTATGCCAGCCTCAATACACACAATTCAGTATATTGTTATAGATATATGTAAACTGTGGCCTTACACGTGTATCCTATTTCGCATCCAAACATTTCATCACTGACCACATCAGGCTTTAAATTCAGGTCAAATTACCCACTGATGGTGAAATATCCTACATCAACCAATTAAGTCAGCCTGGTGCAATAACCTAGCAGAAGAAAGAAAGATGTGGTATCATCCTTCAGATTAATCTGTGTGAGCGACAATGATAAAAGTTTACTGAGGGTGAAACAAAGCCATGACGGCATGTTTAAAGGGTCTTCTTTTGTAGAATTTAACTAGATAAAGTAACTTTGATCATGATGTGAAAATATGATAACTTGAGGGTTTTTTTGTACCTCTTGAATATTGACTACATATATATCACACTTGGATATAATTTAAACAAAAAACTGACAGAATATGTCTAAATTTTTCTTGTCATTTCAAATCTTGATCCATTTTGATTCCTTGATTACAGAATCACTGCCACGGAGTGTGTTGGTGTGTCACAGCAATGCAATTCCGATTCACACAACGAAGCTGAGGTGGTTTAACGTTTGTCAATGAAGAAAATCACCGATCAACCGCCATAGAATATAATGTGAAACAAGAAAACCGGAATAGTACATTCATCAGATTGCCGATACCCAAAATGTGTCGCCTCATATATCTAGATAACAACGTGATGTAGAGACGCTATGTATTCGTCTTTGTGCCGGTTATGCTCAGGAGAATGACGTAGAATCATTATTATCTTGTGCAGAGAAGGTGTTGGTCTTGAGTTGAATTACCGTAAACTACATAAATGCTACCTTTCTACTATAGTACTATATATAAAAATTTGTTGCATTGTTGGGAAAATAATGTGATTCAAAAAGTTGTTTTGATCCTGGACAAGGGCACTGAAAACCATTAAAGATATGTAAATGTATTTTCACACGTAAAGCTTGAAATCTACTGAACCTTTATTATTCAATCTGTTTCCTTTAGTTAAAAAATTGTAAAATTAAATCGGCGATCGTTATTTAATTTTGGAATGAAGGCGCATTAGAAGACTGTTACCAACAAGTTCTGAGCTGACCTACTTTTGATGAAAATTCCTGGTGATTTTTGATGAAAATCACTGGCGATTCTGACTTGGGCGGTGCTCATCTTAATATAGGCAGGATTTCTTTCTACTGGGGGTGGGGATTTCCAAGAGTTCAGTTCGCGTTCGAGTCCTGGGTCATTCTCACGGAAAGACGCAATTCGTGTCACTCGACCCAAATTCTCTTCTAACCAGTCTTATGGCTGAAAAAAATTCAGATTGTTCGTAGTATTCATTTAGTAGAGTACGAATAACTCATTGAAAGCACTCTCCCGATTGATTTTTTCGGGTAAATTTTCACTAGAACCCTCAATTTAGGGTAAAATAGACCTGTAACTGGCTGTAGTGACCTACTTGATACCACGATAAAGTTGCCAAAAATTCTTTTGTTCTACATTATTCTACCTTTTTGGCAACCAGCTGCATCTGTTCTTTCAATATATGAATATATTTTTTACAAGAGCAGATTATCTTGTGAAAATGGCATGGGCAAAGGTCTGTAACTGGTTTTCGGGTCATTGGTGTTACTGTAACTGAAATCGGAGCCAAAAAGCGAACGCTTAAATTAGAAACAAAGATTTGCCACCAGGCGGCTTCTTTTCCAAGTGCGGGTAAACTTGAGATTCCAAGAAATTATGACCTGGCGGCGATCGTTGCTGATTACAATTGATTAAAGTAGTTTTGGTTTCTTCTCACGGTGATTTTCAGTGGAAGAGTTAGCAAAATTAACACCAACTGTCTGCATTTGGTCGCACTGAAAAATCTCCTCAGAGAAAAGTAGAAATCCAACCATCGTTGGTCTCTTCGTCAGACTCAGAAGCTGTCGGTGTACGGACCCACGAGGTGGCGACAGACCGTCCTAAACTCCACGTTCCACGTCGATTCGCGACAGAGCTCTTTATGACAGGTTTTAATAACCAACTGTTTTGAAATATTTTCCCCATTCTTCGTTGCTGTTGCCTCTCGCTGTGTTGTTGTGTTCTCGTCTCTCCATCAAACGCAAACACAAAACAGAAGAGGGGAATTCCCGCCATATACACGTACACTGGGCCATGGAATACACCCTTGTTATTCAATCATCACTCTACTGGAAAAGTAGTCGGTGCTGGGACTCTTCCGGAGATGAAACTAACTCTGTGGGAGAAAACACGATGTCGAGGCGGCGGTGATACTTTCTCCAAGTGGCACCGTCTGTCTTCACGGGCTAATTGAGTTAAATTTAAGGAAGGGAAGGTTGGTACTGAAAGTCTATCAAACATTCAGTTAGATGATTTACCAATCTCATTTTGAATATAGGGGATGCATTGTCAAATAAGGTCTGTACACTGTGCAGAAATTTCCTATTGATATCGTCAAGTCGTTGTTGTTGCGATAAATCTGCACTTAAGACAAAGATATTTTCATTGAAATGTATGCATCTCTGGCATTTTTGAGGCGTATTGAATAGTGTTACATGGAAATTATCGAACTGTTATTGGATATATGGTTTTTCGAATGGATTTCTATTCAAAATCATGATTAAAATTTCCCGTCTTCGCAACGGACTCTACGCTGCCTTAACCAACGGAAATAAATATTGACCAAAACGGGAACCGAGCTCTACTGGGAAAATTGGGTAAAATTAATATTCAGCTAAGTTTGCTTTGTATTTTCCAATTTTCAAACATACACAATCGTCAAAAATAAAAGTGTTCCTTTATTCTGTAATGCGTGGAATAAAAGGCTCGAATTATTCATTGTCACGCAGAAACAGACTGAAACGAGACTGCACCGAAATTATTTTTTCCGACATGGTGGGACAGTGAGTACTATGGAAAAAAAACCCAACCTGCTCGCCTTCATAAACCACTATAGTCTAATTAATCATAATATTAACAGGTACCGACGGTCTTCACAACAGCTGACTATTATGGCAAGTTATCATGACATATTGCGAGTGAAACCTGATCATTCTGACAGTGTTATAATTAGAATTATCGAATCACAATCGTAACCTAATATGCTCATATTTGAGCGAACCCCCTCGGATTGTTATGAACTCTGATGTCAATATCTGTGTTTGTTTTGACTCCGCAAATGATGATCAAGGGGGTTATCGCGCCATGCAGCAAATAAAATCAGTTTAGATCAAATAATAGTTGAAAAATTCAGCTCGTGAAAAATTCGACAAATCGCCATGTTATTGCTCCATTAGCGCATGGAAATGAACGTTCTCTACCCCCTTGAACGTGTTTTTGCGGACAAAATTAGACATCTAATAATACAAAGCTCATATTCCATAGATTTATGTAATGTTCCTACGAAGTAGGCTACAGATCGCAAATTGTCCGGTAATGAGTGAGTCAGTCCATCCGAATCCTTTCGTCGGCAAAATAAGGAGAACCCTTGCCATTAGAACCTTGATTTTTGGCATGAACGTGCATTAGGGCATTGTTACCAGCAAGTTCTGAGTTGACCGAATTCTGATTAAAATTTGATTTATAATTATTTTTTTTATTATTTATTTTTGGCTCAGCGTAATTGTTTTTATGAAATAGGAAATGCTAATTTTCCATCATTTGTTAGTGCATTTATCTACACCGCTATGCCAGCCTCAATACACACAATTCAGTATATTGTTATATATATATGTAAACTGTGGCCTTACACGTGTATCCTATTTCGCATCCAAACATTTCATCACTGACCACATCAGGCTTTAAATTCAGGTCAAATTACCCACTGATGGTGAAATATCCTACATCAACCAATTAAGTCAGCCTGGTGCAATAACCTAGCAGAAGAAAGAAAGATGTGGTATCATCCTTCAGATTAATCTGTGTGAGCGACAATGATAAAAGTTTACTGAGGGTGAAACAAAGCCATGACGGCATGTTTAAAGGGTCTTCTTTTGTAGAATTTAACTAGATAAAGTAACTTTGATCATGATGTGAAAATATGATAACTTGAGGGTTTTTTTGTACCTCTTGAATATTGACTACATATATATCACACTTGGATATAATTTAAACAAAAAACTGACAGAATATGTCTAAATTTTTCTTGTCATTTCAAATCTTGATCCATTTTGATTCCTTGATTACAGAATCACTGCCACGGAGTGTGTTGGTGTGTCACAGCAATGCAATTCCGATTCACACAACGAAGCTGAGGTGGTTTAACGTTTGTCAATGAAGAAAATCACCGATCAACCGCCATAGAATATAATGTGAAACAAGAAAACCGGAATAGTACATTCATCAGATTGCCGATACCCAAAATGTGTTGCCTCATATATCTAGATAACAACGTGATGTAGAGACGCTATGTATTCGTCTTTGTGCCGGTTATGCTCAGGAGAATGACGTAGAATCATTATTATCTTGTGCAGAGAAGGTGTTGGTCTTGAGTTGAATTACCGTAAACTACATAAATGCTACCTTTCTACTATAGTACTATATATAAAAATTTGTTCCATTGTTGGGAAAATAATGTGATTCAAAAGTTGTTTTGATCCTGGACAAGGGCACTGAAAACCATTAAAGATATGTAAATGTATTTTCACACGTAAAGCTTGAAATCTACTGAACCTTTATTATTCAATCTGTTTCCTTTAGTTAGAAAATTGTAAAATTAAATCGGCGATCGTTATTTAATTTTGGAATGAAGGCGCATTAGAAGACTGTTACCAACAAGTTCTGAGCTGACCTACTTTTGATGAAAATTCCTGGTGATTTTTGATGAAAATCACTGGCGATTCTGACTTGGGCGGTGCTCATCTTAATATAGGCAGGATTTCTACTGGGGGTGGGGATTTCCAAGAGTTCAGTTCGCGTTCGAGTCCTGGGTCATTCTCACGGAAAGACGCAATTCGTGTCACTCGACCCAAATTCTCTTCTAACCAGTCTTATGGCTGAAAAAAATTCAGATTGTTCGTAGTATTCATTTAGTAGAGTACGAGTAACTCATTGAAAGCACTCTCCCGATTGATTTTTTCGGGTAAATTTTCACCAGAACCCTCAATTTAGGGTAAAATAGACCTGTAACTGGCTGTAGTGACCTACTCGATACTACGATAAAGTTGCCAAAAATTCTTTTGTTCTACATTATTCTACCTTTTTGGCAACCAGCTGCATCTGTTCTTTCAATATATGAATATATTTTTTACAAGAGCAGATTATCTTGTGAAAATGGCATGGGCAAAGGTCTGTAACTGGTTTTCGGGTCATTGGTGTTACTGTAACTGAAATCGGAGCCAAAAAGCGAACGCTTAAATTAGAAACAAAGATTTGCCACCAGGCGGTTTCTTTTCCAAGTGCGGGTAAACTTGAGATTCCATAAGAAGTGTTTTATGAAACTCTTTTCAGTATTTCAGTCATTTCTAGCTCCAAATTTTCAGCGTATGTTTATTACCGGTCAGTGGTGTTCTGTCTCGGGATCAACATGTAGTGGCTCCCGAGTAAAAATGTTAACTGGAAATAAAGAAATGTGCGTATGAATTACAAAATCATTGTTCTTGGACCGTCACGACAATATACGAGGGAGCAACAATTAATTCCTTCCAAAATGTCAGTGGTGTTACCTGTCAGTGGTGTTACTATTTGTAGGGTAACACCATTGACAATTATGATGATTTTGCTCCAAATTTCAGTACAACTTGAATTTACCTTTCTTCCCAATAATACTAAGTTAAGGAGTCTTGTCATATACGTGTTTTGCCCCTAGATCGCTTTCACTCACGGCTGCATTTTTGCCTCTATGAACAAATTGGTCACTGTTGTTACACGAGGTCAGTGGTGTTACTCGAGGTCACTGGTGTTACCGGGTTGTCACTGGTGTTACATTTCAGTTAGATAACTATTTGAAGAAGAAGAAGCAGTTTTATCAGAAGGCTTTTCATATACCTGTTTTGCCCCTAAATATTCTTCACTTGCAACTGCATTTTTGCGTCTATGAACAAATTAATCAGTGGTACGTGTTACACGAGGCCAGTGGTGTTACCGGATTGTCAGTGGTGTTACGGGTGCAAGAATGGTCTAGAAATTCAGAAACACTTGTTTAAATTGTCCCATATTTTGAAAAAGAAACAAACTTGATTAGTTTAAAGTCAGCATCAAGAATAAATAGGTTTTATTATACAGAATCTACATGAATGGTTGATACATGCGGTCCAATTGGCTGATTATGGTGAGCTAAGTAGCATAATTAGGATATTAAAAACAAACTTTTTTTCCTAACTTCAATATTTTTTTATCAATAGTCATAGTTACATGCAATCTATTGCCCAGCATGTGTATATCTTCCTATTTCTGTTCTCTTAGTGCCCAATATACTGATCATTCCTGTGTAACACCACTGACATGATTGAAGACAACTCCACCGTTAAGTGTAACGAAAAGTTTATTGTTCGGAATGTCTGCATTTATTGTATGCATTATAAAGAGTTTTGTCAATGGAGAATCTGTTGCAATCAAATTATGTAGTCATTGGTGATGTTGATTTTGACATATTTCCCCAAGTGAAAATGTGCCTTTCTGTGAGAATGACCCTCCTAATGCCTACTCTACTTCGTAGGTCCTGTGACGTTAGTCACACTGCTCATGTGAAGTAGGGTTATTCCCTTTAATCTGGATATCCTCCGATATATGTGGACTACCTGGCGACAATATTTGACTATGGATTCTGGGGATTTAACTGAAGCCAGATGACGCCGTGGGCGTGGCGGAGGTGCGTATGTCTCCTCTCTGGCAAACACGGGGGTGTCCCAGCGGGAGAGCAAGGACGTCCAGGTAAACAGGGACTGTTCTGAAAAGCAAACAATTGAAGTGTACTCACAGTTCAACCTGCCCTTGAGTGTTTGAAAATTCTAATGCCTTTAATATATTGAAAGTGAACTATATCCCAACAGATCAGTGCTACGACTATGCCCATACAGCGCCATCTATTTTTCATTCTTGCCCAGCATCTATGACAGATCGACATATCGAAACTTTCGTCTTTAGAACTCATACGACTGAAGATTTCGATAGTATAATTTTTCCGTGTAGAGTCCGGTGTTGTTTTCCACTAGAGGACGTTTCGTTTCAAAAAATTATATTGACAGTTTTATCGATAAATTTGACATAAAATTTGTTGTACGCTAATGACGGGAGTTAGATACCGACGCTGGTCAGTGTTTTCAAGCAAACGTTCATTCAGAATGTCTCCCTATTCATGAATAATGTATTGAAAACTGTACCAAACACAACACGTGGCTATGCGTGTGTAAATTTCTGGCAAATATATTTCCTCGTACACGAGTTCCAGTCCACTGATTCAGATACAATACTATACCTCATCCATAATATTGTTTTATGCAGCTAATTGAATCGCTGAAAAATGAATATAATAGCGAGCGGAGCGCGGCCGCGAAGCGGCCGCTTGCGAAGCAAGCTCTATAGGTATTGCGTAGACGTGCATATATGAAGCAAAACATAGCAAAATTTAATGAAAACAAAGCAAAATAACAACAACAACCGATATCCCTCGAACGAAAAAACGGTGATTTCCGTTTCCGGCACCCATGGAGAAATTGCATACAGGGACAGATTCAGAACATAAATTTCATTCTCGTCTCCCGAGACTCCCTACTGCGAGAAAGAGTCTCACGGGTAAATGGCAGCCATCCCCCCAAAATTTGGGGGGTGAGTAGGCGGCGTATGATTTTTCGTCTGTATCCGGCTTGTCATTGACCTGCTGACTCCTCCGAGTTAGAAGCGAATTGCTAAACATAACGTGGGCTATATAATTGGGAAATGACTCTTTCCGTTTCGGAGCATATCAATCGCGAACAAATTATTGTCGGTATGTATACTTGGCCGTGAAAGCGAGTTATCTAATACAGGAAGTAGTTCGCGGGTAGACACGGCTCTCTTTGAGAATGAATAGTCCCGGTCGAGCGAGTGATGTCAATTCAATTCAATTCAATTCAATTTTTTATTGTACTGAACACCCTAGACAGGGCAGAGTACATAAAGAACACAAAAGAAGCAGCATAAGCTTCGAACAATCAATATTAAAACAACATCATGCGTTAACACATGTACGGGTAGAGATTCACTGTAAGGATCTTTGTGTGACCCACGAATGCAGCGTATTGCATATGGCATTCGTTAAGTGGATATCATCTAAGGACATAATAATCTAAGGACATAATAAAGATAAATTTATCAGCATCCGTCAAATGAACGAAATGAGGGTAATAATTTACAATTTGTGCGAACAGTATTTCTCTATCTATTATATACTTATCACATGCCAACACGAAATGGAATTCGTCCTCGACAGTATTGCAAGTGGTACACACACGTTGTTCAACAGGTGTCTTAGGTCTTGTGTGTCTTCCAACCTCAATTTTAAGTTTGTGGTTACTAGGCCTAAGCTTGGTGAAGGACTTTCTGGCAACTGAATTTTTACATAAAGTCAAATAGGATTCAAATTTAATATCTTGTTTAAATAGCCGATATGATCTCATTTTATTAGACCCATCTTGTGAAAGATTATCTTGGAGAGAGACTTGAAATTGATTCTGGAAGAACACACCGAGAGAAGATGTGATCTGAGAACACTGTGTGTTATCAATATCCACATGAAGCTTATTACACAGATAACTCTTCAGCTTATACAACCAGCCAATTTTCATATCACAGAGTTGTTTTTGCTCTTGTAGAGCATGAAATGATAATCTATCCGGAAAGTCTGCAATATAATGATAGAATTTAAGCTGCCTCGCTTTGAGATTGGAGATTCAAAATGTCACCAGTTTACATGAGAGTCGCTTTGGTCTCCCGCGGGTAGACACGGCTCTCTTTGAGAATGCATAAATTTATGAAGATATAAAAGAAGAAACTTATAGCCTAGCTGGCATGTCATTTTTCGAAAGAATTTCAATTTATGAATAATTATACACAGATGAAAATAACTGTAGACTAAAAATGATTCGTTATCGGTTATGCGACTTTCGTCCTTGTCGAAGATGTCCGATGCAAAACACAGACCACGTGACCAAGAGTTCGATCAAAAACGTTTCGCAGCGAAGCGGCACTCAAAACGGTGCACATCTTTCGACAAATTTAGTTCTATGGCAGGCAAAACCTGCATAAAATTCATATCTATGGAAAGCTTATTTATTGCGTTTTTTAGATCTGAAGTATCGTGTAAATACGATGAGGCATTTGATAGAAAATAAACACGACGTAGTCATGGTTGTAAAACCAAGCCACTCAACATTGCCAAGAATCTTGACTTCGCCGAGGTCCGCGTGAAGTAGAGGGTCCTACTATTTACCGTCCAGATACGCCCAGTCAAGTCCAGTGGCGTACAACTCACGTACACTAAAGTTCAGAAGAAAAAAGATAACCGCCCAGGCACTCATTCAGCCACCAGTGACGTCCAGTAGCAAATGCCATGTCCAGTGGAGATAACTGTACACTCAGCATTTGAAAATGGTGATTTTGCGATTTAAGTTTAAAATTTGAATTAAAAGAACTGAGTTCGAAACCTATTTTTTGTATTATCATTCTAACTTGATTGTTAATTTTAATTTCGAATTGCAATTTCAGTTTTTTAAATGAAATTTCAGTTTTAATTTAATTTGATCAAGATTAAAGTATAATTATTTGTGAATACTTGAATTTGAATATAATTTTAACTTGAAATTAAAATTTGATAGTTGAAAAAAAGTTTGAAGAAAACTAGAACTAATTTTTGAGTTCACCGCAAAATCAAATTAGTTCAAAATTGTCTCTAACCTGAAGCTAGGGAGAGTATGTTTCAATTTAAACTTTCAAAGTTTCCATTCAAAATTAATAATGAACTGTGTATGTTTTATAAACTAGACACCCTCCAATAATACCTGAAAATTGCACACCAGAGATAGGCCTACATATTTTTTAACATTTATTTATGGCAATTTATTTGTATTTCCACATTTTAATGACATGAGAACCGTACCCCAGTTACAGATGAGAGGGAGGGGGAAGCCCCCGCCCCCTCTATATATTTTGCGATCCCTAAGACTAGTCCTGAAAATTACCACACTATATTTGTGGGTCAAGCTTTACCAAAAAATGTGAAAACAAACCAAAGAAAAAAACAAGATTGCCACCATAATGACCTCACATTGACGTCATTTTCAAAACAGATATCTTTAGACGATTTTGGTCATATTACCACCCCCCATTACCACTCCCCATTGTAGACACAAATGAATTTAAATATCAATATACAATATGGTTAATAATGGTTTCATGTCTTCTTTATAACTGTATAGATTATAATCATAGCCATCACAAGGTTGTTTCTGTCAATTATAGTAACCGCTCTCTTCCATTAATATTTTAGCATTCAAAATCATTCATTAAAATATGTAATTATAAGCATTCTATCAATTCCTTAAATTGATTTAAAATGTAAAAAGAACAATATCCCAATGTTGATAACAGACAATGAAATGATTAAGTCGATTGGTTTTACAGTCGCACATAGAACTATTTTCTATTGGCTGTAAATGTTTGCAAATATTGTTCCCATTTGGCAGATAAATTAGTAGTTTCGTCTTTATGTTCAGATCTGTCTATTAATCACGATCTATTCACTTCAGTCTCAACTTTTGAACATGTCTATTACAAGGACATTTAGTTTGGTTAAATGGAATCTACTCCACCAAGGTTTTACATATTATGTGTACAATAAAATTAGAATTGAATTCCATCAGTAATAAGACTAATTGTGACCGTATATATGTGATGTAGATTTTTTGTCCGATAAAGGAACAGGATTATTCTTATTATAGGACTTTACTATGAAGCTGCCTAATGACAGAATATAACATCATAGCCACCTGGAACAGTGACAGGAAATCATAGAACCAGATAGAATTTGAACAATTAAATATTTGATCCAATCTAAAATTAAATCCTATCTGCTCCCCAATTTGGATATGTCGCCTACATAGCGACATATATGATAGGGGAGCATTCATAAGGATATTAATTTATTAAGATTGATATTTGATCCTTCAATATTTTGATGGGGGCTCAAACCAAAAAGTGATCGGTACATGGATCAGGATTTGACTTTGTGAACCCAGTAAAAATGTTGATATTTGCCTGGAACTGTTCTGGCACATGGAATTCCAGTGGTGGGTGGTAAATTAAGTTCTGCCTTTGTCCGGGGTTGTTTTGAATTGCTGGCTATATCTAAAGAGCTGGCTTTTACTATGATGAGGACAAGCATTTTACATTTGTTTCCTCAAGTGAGCCAGATGATTATTTCTTCTCTATTATAAATTCTGTCACATTTATGATCCAGGCTATGTCGATAAATTCTAGACAACAACAGTACCACATGGATTGTAATGCTGTAAAGTTCTACATGAACTGACTTTCAAACAAACCATCGGTTTTGATATAAGCATATGCATGAAATATTTGTTCAGTGTAAAATACTCTACAAAACGTAGACAGGAACAAGGAGGCCAAGAAGTTGGAGCAACTCTATCTGCCCATATCTGCTCCTGTGATGGATGGGCAGATCAAATCAATGGAACCCTCAGAAGTACAAAAGTACTTTAGATTTCATCCATTTCAAATATTAGCTGTGTGAAACAAGAAATTATGCGAATGAGTAACACAAGTGCAAGTCCAATTGTGTTAATTTAGAGCTGGTGGAAAACTACTTGATAGGAATAGGCAAAGCCAGAAACGAGAGGAAAAAGTATTTCTCCGCTCGCTTCTAGGCTTTGCCTATTCATATTACCAATTTCAAGACGACAAAGGGCACGTATCTCCATCCTCGACCTCGTAATTTCTCCGACAGAGTTAGCAGATCTCCGAAAGAGTCCCCGCACCGACAATTTTTCCAGTAGAGTGATGATCGAATGACAAGGGTGGAATATATGCCTTCAAACCGTGTGATATAAGCTCACATTGCCGACTACTGGAGAGTGAAATACTTCCTGGAGCGGCTTGCTCTTGCTCAATCTAGCCCCAGAACTCACTTTAGCTGCGAAAACTGACTTGTTCCGCCGAACGTGAGATTTGCTCTTGCTTGGCGAACGTTTTACATTCGTTTACCCACGAGAGAAGGTAGGGGAGATAAATTTGATAGTTCCAAATAAAATAAAAAGATGACCTGTATGAAAATCGGCGAAAAAAAGTTTCCAGTCGGCGGATTTTTGGACACACGCGCAACAAACTTATTTTTAAGGATGGCCTTGGGAGTCTGACAAGATAATTTTTCTTATCTGAGATTAATGCCATAAGAAATTATTTCTCAAGCAAGAATTATTTCTCAATTTTTCTTACTTTTTCTTGGGAGTCTGGCAAGAAATTATTTCTTATTTAAGATTTTCTTTTAAGAATTATTTTCTAGAATGAGAAAAGAAAACTTAATATTTCTTAATTTTTCTCAAATTTTCTTGGGAGTCTGACAAGATAATTTTTCTTACCTAAGATTAATGCCATAAGAATTATTTCTCAAACAAGAAATTATTTCTCAAACAAGAAATTATTTCTCAATTTTTCTTACTTTTTCTTGTGAGTCTAGCAAGAAATTATTTCTTATTTAAGATTTTTCTGGAACGAGAAAAGAAAACTGAATATTTCTTATTTTTTCTAAAATTTTCTTGGGAGTCTGACAAGATAATTTTTCTCGTCTAAGATTAATGCCATAAGAAATTATTTCTCGAGCAAGGAATTATTTCTCAATTTTTCCTACTTTTTCTTAGAAGTCTGACAAGAATTTTTTCTTACTTAAACTTTACCTTTAAGAATTATTTTCTATAACCAGAAAACAAAACTCAGTATTTCTCATTTTTTTCTCAAAATTTCTTGGGAGTCGGACAAGATAATTTTTCTCACTCAAGATTTGTCATAAAAATTATTTTCTTCAGCAAGAAATTAATTCTTACCTTTTGCAAGAATATATTTTTTTCCAGGCAAGAAAACTAGAAATTTGTTCTTATCATTTCACGGATATAATCGGAAATGTTCCCTTTTAACAATACTTTTAGGTTTTCAGTGTATCCTGCATTATATCACAGCCACCCGCCCTCTGTCTATCGACCCTACAAAAAATGATCACCTTCTAAAATATCAAAGTTCACATCAATAGATTCATGGATAATTTTCTTTCACACTCAGCATAAATTTAACAATTTTCATGCCATATTTGATCTGTTTCCAGTCGCTTGAAGAGTTTTGTAATGTGCTATGGAAATTCTCTATTTTAGAAAGCTTGTTTGCCTCCGGTATTTACTAGATTTATACTGATTGTGATGGGAAATTATCCCGAAATCCATTGATGTGAAAAGTTTGATATATAAGACAGAGGACAGGTGGCTCCGCTATCAGCCACTCATTTTGCTCTTTACTATGAGAATTGGCTCTGCTGTTATTCAGCCAAACAATATCACAATATCGAATGAAGTTGTCATAACGTCAGAGAAGACTCGGACGAATTTCCCACTTGCATAAATGTCATAAATCCCAGTATAATGTACAGGAGTTTGTCTCTTTTACAGTTCTATTTTATATTGGAACAGCCTATACAATTGTAATGCTATAACATAGTGTCTAAACAAGCCAGGTTTTTTTCTAAAATTAAAAGTTGCATTTATTGGTAGATAGATGTATTCTGAGAACATCATGATTTATTTTATTATGCTTGTTTCAACATAATTTATGATAGTTTTCAGTTTTCAATTTAAGTACCGTAGCTCCTTCTAGCTACATGGGCAAAACTAGTCTTTGTGCAACAAAAGCTGAAATGAGCTGCAGTAGCCAGTGCTGGTAATCGTCTCAACTGTCAGACCAACGAACACGAGAATGCGACAGCAGCAAATTTAATTTCCTTAAGTGGCATTTAGAAGTTGGGAAGTAGATAAATAAATCCAGCGCCTATGACCTACTAATCCAGGAACCCCACCGTGCCTAAAAGCCCACCTTGTTAGTTAATCCACCTTGTTAATTAATCTAGCCATATCCACAGTCTAATCCTGTCCTATTATAAATTTCTCACCTAGTATAATACTATTGTTATCATCCTAGACATTTACTCAAGGAACTGTAAATATACTGATTATTTACTTATTGATATCATTGACTTGAGAACGATACGTACCTGTATCGAAACGTCGTCCCGAATAAACTAGAAGTTGTTATCCATAAGCAATTTGTTTATTTAGCAAATTTAATATTTACTTGATTGAAATTCATGAGAGGCGAGATACTGTGTCAACAAAACCCGATCAATCATATAATAATTCGGCCTGAATATTTTTTTGATTTGTGCCACTGTTCTGCAAGAATAATTTCCCTTATAAGTATCAAATATCGCACCAGTCCTGATCGAAG
This sequence comes from Hanleya hanleyi, assembly GCA_036873755.1. Lineage (NCBI taxonomy): Eukaryota > Metazoa > Mollusca > Polyplacophora > Lepidopleurida > Hanleyidae > Hanleya > Hanleya hanleyi. The sequence continues at coordinate 15,652 of JAVTVY010028057.1, read as the reverse complement.
ACATTGCAATTTTCATCATGTCATTCTCACTTTCCGGCGAGACGAGGCAATCCCTGACGGCATAGTTAACAAATAGCTCACGTAACTTTAGCGAAGACAGCTGCGATGTTAGACTGGATGAGTCTCTATTTCATATGTACTATTTAATAATAATAAAATGATCTTTAATAAATATATACGTTTGATAAATAAATAAATAGAATGAAAAAAAAAAAAAAATGAAAAAATTATTTTTAAAATAGAGACTGGACGATTTGATGGGTTTTGTCGTGTAAAGATTCCATCTGGAGGCGTGGTTAGTCTGGACGATTGACATGTTTTTACCTTCGGTCGCAACATTTGTATCAATTTCATTCTAATGCCAAACTGTGACGTCTCGGCAGTAACGTCATTCCCATTGTTGAGATCATGGTAGTAACGTCATTCTCATTGTTGACGTCACATGAACGCATTGCTTCCAGCGTGCGTATATGAACGAACCAATCAAATCCTTTGAGTTGGGGGCGGGATCAGAATACGGAGTTTTCATTGGTGACAAAAAATGAACAGTATATTGTGCATTTTTTCTTGCAAAGTTAGCTCCCTTGTGACGTTCCGTCCAGTCCCTGTTTCAAGCATTTCTTAATAGGCAGAGTTACTTCCTCTTGTTTCCCGTTTAAAATATATTATGAAACAGGGGCTGCATCCAGTCTACTGCGATGTAAGCTAAAAATCACTCTTGTAGGACTCAGGAAAAGCTGAACTAGACACATCGTAGTAAGAAATTCAAGTGATTTATTCACATTGAAAAGAAACATTTTGTTTTTCAATAAAACTGTCAATTAAAAGTATTTACTTTAAGTAAGTCATTCAATATAGCTAGTTAAATATATAATTATCCTCCATTATTAGTTTCGTAAATTATATTTCCAGTGGCCATTCACATAACTTTGTAATCAATGACACAACCTCGCCACCAGGGGTCGCTCTCCAGTGGAAAATTGGCCGCTCCTACGAACCCCTGGGGTGCATTCCACACCTAAATGATGTGCGGCTAAAAACAGGCATGGGTTCGAATCTTCGGCCACAAATTGATGTAAAATCTTTAACAAAAACCCTGTAAAAGTATATATTTTCTAAACGGGCACACCCGTGCCATTATTTCAGAAGACTTGTGAGCTATTGAAATTGAATAGAAAATACGTACAATCCTCCTTAAACCTTCTTCAACTTTTCTGAAAAACTCCATAAAATATATGAAAATGTGTCAAATTCTAACCGCAACCCAGAGAAAACGTATGAAATGATTTTCTTTTTATGTATGTTAAAGTGTTTCCCGTCCAGAGAACAATTTAAAATGGAGAAAAAAACAGGGGGTCGACCTACTCGTTTTTTGTAAAATTTTATCGCCATAAAGGAATCATCATTTTCGCTTCCCGAAAAAGTGCGGATTTTGGCCCGCCAGATATTCAATTCCGGACACGATTGACTCTGTAGTGGCGAGTGGGTGCGATAAACAAGCAATTGTTATATCCTCGTTTGAAGAAATGGTTACGTCCAGCAGGATGATACTATAGATATCAGCTAGTAGAAAGGTAAGAAGAATTACCATGCTGTCAAAATCGGGCGTCCTTCCTTATTATAAAATTAGGGAGGGGCCATTTGTGCGAAACCGTGGCCTAGTGTGGAGTGCACCCTTAAGGCTAGGGTGTTTTCTCAGAAATTCTGTTCTCCAGGCTATGACAATGTAGGAGTGTTTGCGAGTTTCTTGGTATGCGACACTTGCTTGTAGTATGCAGTTTTATCGGATATCCCGCCAATCACTTTCCCCCTACCCCATCTTTGGTTTTGCGACTTTTGCTGAAAAATCACGAGTTTACGAGCTCAATAAGAATATCATAGCATTATGCATTGACCGTGACAATCAGACCGATGTACAAAGATCGGGAGTGGTGACCAGCTTTCGAATGAGGCATCAGGAGCAAAATAAACGCAAAAATAGCTGAAATTCGAGCCAAATTGTCAATAATTTTTCATTCCGACTTTTCCAAAAGATTGGGGGTTGGGAGTACAAACTTCGAGATAAAAGGGACAAAACCAGAATAATACGCTCTCATTCACTCTAGATCAGGGTGTTGGTGTGATCCGTATTGAAAATTAATCACTTTGACATTCACATTGACAATAATAGAACATACAGGTCACTAATCGTAACATACATGCCTAACCAAGGGGAGGTAATTCTGTATAGGTCTAAATAGCATATATGCAAGGCCAATGCTATCATACCATGTAGTATGCATAGAATCGAAACATTTCTGACTAAGATGAACGATCTTTACGATCCTGTTCCATATCAAGTCATTACAAGGTCAGAATAAGCGCTTTTATCGAGTGTAGTGTAGGAGGACATACAATATTTGGCCTACTCGTGTATTATAACCGCGCAATGGAGCCTACATTAAGGGTGCATTCCACACCTAAATGATGTGCGGCTAAAAACAGGCATGGGTTCGAATCTTCGGCCACAAATTGATGTAAAATCTTTAACAAAAACCCTGTAAAAGTATATATTTTCTAAATGGGCACACCCGTGCCATTATTTCAGAAGACTTGTGAGCTATTGAAATTGAATAGAAAATACGTACAATCCTCCTTAAACCTTCTTCAACTTTTCTGAAAAACTCCATAAAATATATGAAAATGTGTCAAATTCTAACCGCAATCCAGAGAAAACGTATGAAATGATTTTCTTTGTATGTATGTTAAAGTGTTTCCCGTCCAGAGAACAATTTAAAATGGAGAAAAAAACAGGGGGTCGACCTACTCGTTTTTTGTAAAATTTTATCGCCATAAAGGAATCATCATTTTCGCTTCCCGAAAAAGTGCGGATTTTGGCCCGCCAGATATTCAATTCCGGACACGATTGACTCTGTGGTGGCGAGTGGGTGCGATAAACAAGCAATTGTTATATCCTCGTTTGAAGAAATGGTTACGTCCAGCAGCATGATACTATATATATCAGCTAGTAGAAAGGTAAGAAGAATTACCATGCTGTCAAAATCGGGCGTCCTTCCTTATTATAAAATTAGGGAGGGGCCATTTGTGCGAAACCGTGGCCTAGTGTGGAGTGCACCCCTGGGACCACGCTCACTGAAAGTGGGTCCCAATGCATTGAAAAATTCGTTCACGTGTCCTCTTCCTGTTCCATTGGAACATATCCAATGTAGTCTGTAGGCGGTCATCGCCATTACAAAAAATGCCAAATAGATTTACATGGGATGAAATGTCTCCACAGCTATTTCAAGCTGCTTTGGTATCAGCTGAGCTACAACAGCAAATTAAAGAGTTGATGCAAGCTGAGTTTACTTCCGATAATGTTGAAGGTGCAGCAGCTCAGCTCAATGAAATATTTTTGACAGCTGCATCAAAATCATTATGTAAGAAAAAAATTCCACATGACAATTCCAAGAAACGTATCAAACCGAAATGGTTTGATCAAACACTCTATGAAATTCAGAAAAATCTTGATTATAAGGCATGGTTATTGTGCAAATATCCAAAGGAGCCCTTTATTCGATCCTCTTTCTTTAAATGTCTTAAAGAATTTCGTAAATGTAAAAAACTTAAACGCCGTCAGTTCAAAGAAAATTTAATGCAGCAACTAGATGATCTGCAAACTGACAATCCCAGTGCTTACTGGAAACTTTTGAAAGATATCCGTAAGGAGGGACCATTAGATAATAAATTAGATGGTATTAGTCCAGGTGACTGGCTAGGTCACTTCGAGAAACTAGGTCAGCAACAATCGACTGGGTCAGCTGATTTAATTTCCAGGTCATCTAGTTTTGACCTGCCCACCTTTAATGAATTGGATTTTCGTGTTAGTGATAAGGAAATCCAAGCTGCTATTAAGGATTTAAAGCCCAATAAGGCATGTGGTCTAGATAATGTACTCAACGAAATGATTAAATGTGGTCAAAACTTTTTTCTACAATGTTTAAGTAAAGTATTTAACCTTGTATTTACTCATTCTGTTTACCCGAAGGGATGGTCTAAAGGCTATGTAACTCCTATATATAAGAAAGGTAGCTCACTTGATCCAAATAATTTTAGGGGAATAGCCGTTACTAGCTGCATAGGCAAATTGTTCAACAGTGTCCTTAATAAGCGACTTGAAGACTACCTAATTAGGAATAATATTATTCCAAAAGAGCAAATTGGGTTCAGTAGTGGTAAGCGGACAATTGATCACATGTTTGTCATTAGATCCTTACTTGACAAATATAACCATAAACTTAAGGTTCCTTTATATACATGCTTTATTGACTTTTCAAAAGCATTCGACTCTGTTTGGCATGATGGCCTTTTATATAAATTAAAAATGATTGGTGTTCCTCCTTTGTTCTATGGAATTATTGAAAGTATGTACAAGAGTGTTACTTTGCAAGTCAAAATTGGCAATAATCTGTCAAATGAATTTCAATCTTTCGTTGGTGTAAAACAAGGGGACAATCTTAGTCCAAACCTTTTTAAAATATTTTTGTACGATCTGCCAGGTATCTTCGATGATTCCTGCTGTCCAGTTCATCTTAAAACAAGTAAAATAAGTAGCCTTCTATATGCCGATGACTTGGTGTTATTATCCGAGTCAAAGGAGGGCTTGCAAAATTCTATGAATAAATTAGGGGAATATTGTGCCATGTGGAATTTAAATCTTAATATTGACAAAACAAAGGTTATGGTATTCACTAGATCTGGTAAATCAGTAAAGACAAATATTTCTTTTTGCGGGGATACTCTTGATCAAGTAAAGACATATAATTACTTAGGAACAACTTTTCATCAGTCCGGATCTTTCTCAGCTGCAAAACATGATGTATACAAAAAGGGGTTGAAGTCTTATTTTCACCTGATCAAGTCCTTTGGAGTAACCACACCCAGCATAGATACCTCCTTACATGTTTTTGATCATACTGTAAAACCAGCGGCATTATATGGGGCAGAAATTTGGGGTTGTATGAATGGTAAACGATTGCTTCAGAAGGGTGATGGTTATCTTATAAGATCCCTTGAGGACATTCCCTCCGAGAAACTTAATCTTAAATTTTGTAAATACATTTTAGGTGTACACTCTAAAGCCAGTAATGAAGCTGTTCGTGGAGAACTTGGCAGGCTACCAATTACCTTTGATATCCTTAGGTCTCAAGCTCGATATTGGTCAAGAATCGAATCCTTACATGATGATAGCCTTTTAGCTGAGGCTTATTCTTTATCATGTGATCTATATGGTGAAAGTGCTCAGTCTTGGGTGGGGGATATGGAAGCTTTATTTTCTACTTTGAATATATCTCATTTATCCCCTAGAAATGTTTGTATAAGTCCTAAGTGCTTATCGAAACAAGTATCACGCTGTCTAGCGGAGAAATATCGTTATTTATGGAAATGTAAAATTGAACTCTCTAATTCTTGTGCTAATATGCTTACAGATGTGAAACAGTTTCATAATCAGTTCTCCGGTGTGAAACTTAGGACCTATCAACTTTTTAAGTCTCATTTTCATAGGGAAACCTATCTTAATACTATTAAGTGTGCTGACTATAGACAGGAATTATCTAGATTCAGGCTAAGCTGTCATAGATTATCTATAGAACATGGGCGGTATAATAATACACCTATTAACGAAAGAACTTGTTCCTTCTGTCCAAATGAGATCGAAGATGAATTTCATGTATTAATTAATTGTAATAAATATAGTAATATTCGCCTTTCTTTAACCGAAACAGCAAGCAAATCTTGTGCAAACTTTAACTTGTTGTCGTCCCCAAACCAGTTTATCTGGCTGCTTAGCAGTGGTAACTCTGAGGTGTGTTTTGCACTATCAAAATTTATTTGTCATGTTATGGTCTTGCGACGTGAGTCTGAACTTTCCGTGTAGCTTTATTTGTACATGTATTATATAATAACATGTCTCATAAACGCTAGTTAGCCTTTGATCCTCATAATGGTAAAAAGATCTTAGTGTTGGAGAAATTTTAACTTTTTTTGTGTGTTGTACATGTTTGTTTGAATCAATTGTATCAAAGAAGGGGGAGGGGTATTGATTGTACGCTCCAAGTGGGCACCTGATTGGTTAATAAATTCTATTCTATTCTATTCTATTCTATCCAATTCCTTGTGAAAACGTCAGTCACGAGTCACTTGCATGGCAAGCGTCATGGCGTCTTGACGTCATAATAGAACATATTTCGCAAGAATGCATATTGAGACCGTCATCGCGCACACGCGCTCGTAACATCCATGACGTCGGGACATCGACATTATCTCCACAGAGACGCCCTCGTTATGTTCTGAATTCTAGGGTTTTATGTGCTAGCCAATGATCGATCGTACGCCTGAGCGCCGTCCCAGAGCCTAGTAACATAATGTTCATCATCTACACGCGAGATGACCTGTGACCCCAACTCATTCGGAATCCTGTCGTCGCTACCACAGCAGCATGCATAATCAAGCTTCTGAGGGTTCCCGACATACAGCTATCCAGTCAGCCTCAATGGCGATTTCCACGTGCTGCAATCGGGCGGGAGAAAAAATGTTGCTCTCTCAAGCATATTTCAGCTTCGGGGTTCAATTGATCTGAGACTCCGTGGTTTGTAACATTTGATGATACAATTAGAATTTGTCCAAAAACGTAACTTTTATTCACTTGTCCGCACCGTCAATCACTCGACAACTCACAAAATCTTTGTTTACAACAACAGTCGGGGAAACAAGTTCGCACTAATTTACGAGCGCGATAAAAAGCGCAACTCACAACAAATTAGACAGAAATGACAGATTGAGATCGACGACAGATTTTGGATATAGTTTTGCATCTTCTGAGGAACCCATGATGTCGTCTGCTCGACCGGTCGCTCTGTGGGCTTACATCCGGGATACACGAACACTGGTGCTTTAAATAGCACAAGGGAGGCAACTCGATGTACGCTGAAGATCTGATTTTGAGTGATGTGTGTTTTTTTTAAATAGCAGTCATTGTGATGAGGCGACTTACTACTAAGCTGCGCAACTCAAACGTTTGCAATTAATAACTTAGCTTGTATTGGCAAATGATGTCGGGTATTAGACGGTAAATGGAATAGCGTTTAAAATGAGTTGTAGCAGATAAATCATATGGTATTCTTGGCATCATTTATAAATCATTTATATTCGATAGATCATTTTTAAAAACGTTCTTGCCCCAAATCATTTGCCAATATTTAAATCTAAATGAATTAAAACAATATATTTTTTGAAGCTGTGTAGGTCTCAATTTTAATTTTACAAAAGAAAGTACTGTATTTTCTATATCTATGGCTGCCAGCATCGCTCTGGCAAACATCAGACTTGCAGTTCGACATAAACATGTTTAATTGGGGAGACTTCCTGAAACGGTCAATAAAATGTCAGACCTTTATTTAACCCATTGCGAAACTGATGTACTAAGAACTTGATACCATCACAATTTGATGGTAATACTGGTAAAATGAAAAATTTGAAAATCAATTTTCCTATTTCTAAGCTTAAACTTACCTTCACACACTTTTTTGCTATCGTGTTCTTACGTGATTGCCCTATTGTAATATATTACCACAGAATAAAAATAGTCTCTGTACTGCCCCAATGCCCATGCGCGAGTACCCAGATCCCACGTGACCGACCACGACACTTCCTTCTTCCCCATTCAACGCAGTGTGAATAACCCATCAGCGGGGAGGGCCATCACAGTATGTGAAGGTAAGTTTAAGCTTAGAAATAGGGAAATTGATTTTCAAATTTTTCATATTTCTTGCGCTGTTAAACTTACCTTCACATACTTTTTTGCTAGAATACCATAGCAGGACGGAGGGAATGAGTGGTCGGAAACAAAAGGACCCCGAGCATAAGCGAAGGGGAGTATAGAAGTCAGCGAAGTAATCAAAGACCATAAATGTATAATAATGACGATATGGTCCTTGATATACTCATCCGGCCTATAGTAACTACAGGCCCAGTGAATAAAGCTGACATACACTAGACCCAAAAATCTCACCCCCCCCCCCTTTTTTTAAAAAAATTGGGGAGAGCAAGATTACTTACCAAATTACAAAAATGGTAAAACCACTAGAAGGTCTAGTCAGTAGTGCATAGAGCAGGCATGGGAATTGTAACCACAGGAAAGTGTAAAATCTACTTCAAAAAAGTCTGTAATTTCAAAATTTTGATGAAAGTCTGCAATCAGCCTTATTGAAGAAAAATTCCATGCCTGATAGATATCGACGGGTGACCAACAGCCTGGGCACCACAACGGTCCCAGGGTGTAGCAATCCCGTCTTAACAACATCCAATCCCATAGGTGGTGACAAACAAACGCATCGCAAACCTCCAGATACGGTCCTAAAACGTCGTCCGCAGTCTCCAAAGGAAACAGGATGTCAGTACAGCCCTGAACTGATGAAGCAACACCAACGAGAGTGAAATAGCCTCCGCAGGTACGTCCGTGTACGCCAAACGAGAAGTTTGGAAAGCTAGGAAGAACATATATAATATTTCCTGCTAGAAGAGGGACCGAAACATAGACACCGGCACAAAACAAAACACGTGTTTGTACGCGAGAGCTCTAATCAGGGCCCATAACTCTGCCATGATTTCAATTATAGACTGTAGAACAGAGTCGGTAGACGGACTCCGGAAAAAAGCCATAAGGAGACATATACCAAAGACAAATCCGTAAGAGTAGAACCTGTAGATATGCCGGGATGACGAAATCCGGTTCATACTCCATGTATCACACGACAATGCATAAAATAGCGAAGTCTGGGGGAAAAACATGACTAGGTGTTAGAGCCCATCAGCTGCACTAAGACCTAGACAATAGTTTCCCGTGCAGTATCAGCCAAACTCCAGCGGTAACAAGCTACCAGACTGCAGGAATATAAAAACATAAGTCATCTATGATCACAGAAGGTTATAATTAGATGTCATACATGTAGACTGAAAAACACTCCTGAAAACGATACAGCGCCCAAACCAGCTCCGGAACTGCAACGTCTGGAGTGAATCTCCGTACCCATCGGAAAGCGACGGGGTGAACAAACGACTCCATGCAACCATCATACTCCAGGGAGTGGAAGAAAAAATACGTGGAACGATGGGATGACACCTGAACAACCCGAGAGATCGCACATCAATACACATACATCGCTCACTGAACGAGACCTCCGTTCCTAACCGATACGTTTAAATCGGATGTAAGATGAATAGAGGAACTACAAAAACGGCGTCCTCGATGAAACACCTGAGATGAAAGGGATTCTTGTTCTGGAAGACGTATACATGAAGATGTGAAGACAACCAAATCGTTCTAGAAGAAAAGCTGGCAGAAGGAGTAGCAGCGGTCGAGGAAGGAGTCCTTCAGCCAGATTACACCCAAACGTACGCAAAACGCTGCCAAGACAGCTGGGATCGTAGTATGAGAATAACAATCAGAAACAAAAAGTCGCTGAGATTACTCATAAATGAAGCATTCTACGAGTATAACAGTCACCCGGTCGTAAGAACCTGATAGAGAGTCCGACATACCGGAAACGTGATAAACTCGTAGCGACGATCCCTAAATCAGGAGCAACAGGGGAAACAAAACACTGTTCCCCGTGCTTGTTATCTGGGACGAATATTATCTATACTCGTCCCAGCTGCAGTGTAAGCACAGAATCTATTTTCCTCTTCTAGTGGATGGAAGAGCCTTCATTCCGGCGGTAGTGTTGCTGTTCTTTTCTTCCGACACTGAGGTATCTTTGCGGTGGCGTTGTTGTGTTCGGCCCAGTACGCACCTATCTCGTTTTTGGAGGTCAAATATCACCGGTACTGCACTACTTTTATCGGAGAACATTTTGACCGGTGTTTCTTCCTCCGTCTCAGCCAGTCTTGTAAGACTGCGTCGAGGAGGGCTGGAGAACATTTTTGGTTCGAGAATTGACACTCCTCTCGTTACAGCGGAAGTCAACTAATTCTCAATAACCTACGCTTGTGTTGTGTCAGACATTATCATAGCTTTTGTCCTTCATAACAACTGGGACGAGTATAGAGGGATATGAAACGCGGCTCCTCTCTTTGAACTAGGGTTTGTCTCGCTAATTGATATGTTAATGAGTGATTAGTGATTGGTTAATTAGTACGCCTCGTCACTGATTGGCTTTTGTGCGCAAAAGACCGTCACGTGTGCTTCGCTGCGAGTCCCGCCCTGTTTCGCTGGTCAATGGTGGGCGAATACACGTGCTTGTCAACAAGGCTCCATTAACGTGAACGCCAGTCAATTCAATTTAGGCCAAGATTGGTGACAAAAAAAAAATCCTTTACAGCTTAACGAGTGGCAAAAGGAATACATCATGCAAACGACTAGAAACAAAACTAGTGCACAGAGAAAAAAAATATAAAAAAACATATGACCCAAAAGAGTAGTTCAATCACAAAAACGTACAAGAATTGTGAGATTTGTTCAGAATTCTACATATTTGGCATTTTTACGATTTTCACAAGCAATTATTTACAAAAACGAAAATGGAAAATTAAAACATTTTGCGTACTGTCAATGCCATGCTTGCATATTTTGTAAAAACTAGCACAGATATACTTCAAAAATTGAGATAAATGAGAAGTTTGATCACAAAGAAGGGGAAAAATGAGTTTTTCCTCGCCGCTCCAGCCGCTCAGTTATCGGCAGCGCAGAGCGGTCGAAATTTGTCATGAAAATATGCATCTATTCGATGAAAATCCCTCAAAAGTTTCTTCTCTCAAAATAGTACCCGTCTCGATCAAATAATCTGATGCAAATTACTGCAGAAGAACGTCTATAAATCTGGTAAAATCTGGAATGAATTCGTAACGAAAACTAGGCGATGCAAAGGCTCACGCGCGTAGAGCGCGAGACCTGGCAGGCGAGACATACGTTCAGCGGGAGCTCGCGGCGGCGCCTTTGATGTCGGGGTACGTTTCATATCCCTTTAATATTCGTCCCAGACTGCAGGTAATACAGAAACTGAAAAAGTCCGGGGTAGCTCGGTAAGTGACAAAGGTCATGGAAACCGAAGGAGAATCCTTCAGCATACAACCCCGTACATGTTGCTGAACTACTCCACAGCAAACTGAAGGAAACGATGACGAAGCGACGCAGCCTCATACACCACTCTGGATACTCACGTAAAAAGACGGAATCGACCAGGTCAGTCAAATCCGAATTAGCCCTCCTCGTATAGGAAGAACGGAAATGAGGAAGCCAGGACTAGTGTATAGCAGCGACAGGGAAGTAACCTCAAGAAGAATAGCTAGAACGTAGTTTCTTCTAGTCACGTAACATCGAAGATGGTGTCCCCAAGCCGCGGTGTTAGACTACGTCGCCAAGAAGTCTGTCATCAATTCCACATTCTCTACCAGAAGTAAAGAAGATAAGGGAATGCGATTAAACATGAAAGGGTTCGAAGAAGCCAATCCGTGTTAAGCAGAATCAGATAACTAGTTCTGATGTTACTGATCGGAGTAATCGCAAACCCATGACGATCTGTGCATGCAAGAAGGCGAGTCGAAACAGGTCTTCCTAAAAGGTTCACTAAAGCACAGTCGAAGTGGAATACGAAGAGGATCAACCAAAATCCGCGAGGGAAGAAACCGTAGAAAATCTCTCCTCGTTTCATTAAGATGACCAACTCAGGGAGCATTGTCAGAATTTTTGGAGTATAGATGAGACGTACAACTAGTTGAACGAAACAAACCCAAAACGTTTGGATCAAACGAATCGATCCAAATTCTGACAAAAAAATCATATCCGGTGATGATGCTCCCATGACGTAACAGCAACACCCAACCCTCACGGCCTACATAAATCATATGGGTCAACGAGGAACCGGCAAGGACGGTAAGGAAAGCGCATGCGCGACCCTCGTTAAAACCCCAAGATAAATGTAAAACTGACCGGATGACCCGGATGAGGCTGTGACACTACAAAATGAGTTATATTCCGGAGTGAAAACTGAAATAGAATTCATAGTGTCTAGCTGCAAAATAATACAACAATGTATCAACTTCCAAGTTGATAACAGTTGTAGACAAGAAAGAATGCTCTATGTAAGATAGGCAGAACTTCAGGCAGCTAGATATACGAAGAAACCACCAGTGATCTCGGAACGGTAACAATAAAAATACCGAAGTACCGTTATAAAGGTTTTATACGAAACGTATAAAAACTAAACAGACGAGACACAGAGATGGAAATTCGTCAAAGCGGAAACCGTTGAAGCAATAAATGGAGTGAAATATCCTAATGCATAAACAGTTCCGTAGTGACCAACGTAAGCGTTTGCACGGTCGAAACCAATACGTAAAACGTATACGATGATCAGATGTCTTCACAACTTACGAAAGTAAGTTAAAGAGTGAACGAACGGAAATAACGAGTGCCCCAGGGGCTTTAACCGACGAGCACAAATTGAAGACGAGTTACTTACTCTCACTAGCTGCGTAATTATCACCAAAAAGTTGTTAATATGGATCAGCAACATCATGGTGACATAATCTGTACTTCCTCACCGGACGTGACAGAAACTGTTGAGAGTTAGCCGGCCTAACTGGGTATTTAGGCCGGAGACGCAGATGCACGACAACCAGTGCCTGAAAAGGATAGGATATCCTGGCTGGTGTTGATCTTGGGTGGGGGGAGGGCGTTGTGCATCTGTCATCCATCTTCCGAATTGGTACGTGTTGAGTTGATATCCTGGCTGGTGTTGATCTTGGGTGGGAGGGCGTTGTGCATCTGTCATCCATCTTCCGAATTGGTGTGTTGAGTTGATATCCTGGCTGGTGTTGATCTTGGGTGGGGGAGGGCGTTGTGCATCTGTCATCCATCTTCCGGAGTGGTGTGTTGAGTTGATATCCTGGCTGGTGTTGATCTTGGGTGGGGGAGGGCGTTGTGCATCTGTCATCCATCTTCCGAATTGGTGTGTTGAGTTGATATCCTGGCTGGTGTTGATCTTGGGTGGGGAGGGCGTTGTGCATCTGTCATCCATCTTCCGAATTGGTGTGTTGAGTTGATATCCTGGCTGGAAAGATTAAGGGGTATAATTATGCATAATTAATTACATCTTGGCTGGGGGGAAGGCGTTGTGCGCGGGGGGTCACCGCCGACTGGCATCTGTCTTCCGTCTTCCGAATTGGTGTGTTGAGTTGATATCCTGGCTGGTGTTGACCTGACGAAAAGATTAAGAGGTATGATTAGGCATAATTAATTACATCTTGGGTAGGGGGAGGGCGTTGTGCATCTGTCATCCATCTTCCGAATTGGTGTGTTGAGTTGATATCCTGGCTGGTGTTGATCTTGGGTGGGGGGAGGGCGTTGTGCATCTGTCATCCATCTTCCGAATTGGTGTGTTGAGTTGATATCCTGGCTGGTGTTGATCTTGGGTGGGGGAGGGCGTTGTGCATCTGTCATCCATCTTCCGAATTGGTGTGTTGAGTTGATATCCTGGCTGGTGTTGATCTTGGGTGGGGGGAGGGCGTTGTGCCTCTGTCATCCATCTTCCGAATTGGTGTGTTGAGTTGATATCCTGGCTGGTGTTGATCTTGGGTGGGGGGAGGGCGTTGTGCCTCTGTCATCCATCTTCCGAATTGGTGTGTTGAGTTGATATCCTGGCTGGTGTTGATCTTGGGTGGGCGGAGGGCGTTGTGCATCTGTCATCCATCTTCCGAATTGGTGTGTTGAGTTGATATGCTGGCTGGAAAAATTAAGTGGTATAATTATGCATAATTAATTACATCTTGGCTGGGGGGAAGGCGTTGTGCGCGGGGGGTCACCGCCGACTGGCATCTGTCATCCGTCTTCTGAATTGGTGTGTTGAGTTGATATCCTGGCTGGTGTTGACCTGACGAAAAGATTAAGAGGTATGATTAGGCATAATTAATTACATCTTGGGTGGGGGGAGGGCGTTGTGCGGGAGGGGTCACCCCCGACTGGCATCTGTCATCCATCTTCCGAATTGGTAGGCCTACGTGTTGAGTTGATATCCTGGCTGGTGTTGATCTTGGGTGGGGGGAGGGCGTTGTGCGGGGGGGTCACCCACGACTGGCATCTGTCATCCATCTTCCGAATTGGTGTGTTGAGTTGATATCCTGGCTGGTGTTGATCTTGGGTGGGGGGAGGGCGTTGTGCCTCTGTCATCCATCTTCCGAATTGGTGTGTTGAGTTGATATCCTGGCTGGTGTTGATCTTGGGTGGGGGGAGGGCGTTGTGCCTCTGTCATCCATCTTCCGAATTGGTGTGTTGAGTTGATATCCTGGCTGGTGTTGATCTTGGGTGGGGGGAGGGCGTTGTGCCTCTGTCATCCATCTTCCGAATTGGTGTGTTGAGTTGATATCCTGGCTGGTGTTGATCTTGGGTGGGGGGAGGGCGTTGTGCCTCTGTCATCCATCTTCCGAATTGGTGTGTTGAGTTGATATCCTGGCTGGTGTTGATCTTGGGTGGGGGGAGGGCGTTGTGCCTCTGTCATCCATCTTCCGAATTGGTGTGTTGAGTTGATATCCTGGCTGGTGTTGATCTTGGGTGGGGGGAGGGCGTTGTGCCTCTGTCATCCATCTTCCGAATTGGTGTGTTGAGTTGATATCCTGGCTGGTGTTGATCTTGGGTGGGGGGAGGGCGTTGTGCATCTGTCATCCATCTTCCGAATTGGTGTGTTGAGTTGATATCCTGGCTGGTGTTGATCTTGGGTGGGGGAGGGCGTTGTGCATCTGTCATCCATCTTCCGAATTGGTGTGTTGAGTTGATATCCTGGCTGGTGTTGATCTTGGGTGGGGAGGGCGTTGTGCATCTGTCATCCATCTTCCGAATTGGTGTGTTGAGTTGATATCCTGGCATAATTATGCATAATTAATTACATCTTGTGGGGAAGGCGTTGTGCGAAGTCACCGCCGACTATGTCATCCGTCTTCCGAATTGGTGTGTTGAGTTAAGTGTATCCTGGCTGGTGTTGACCTGACGAAAAGATTAAGAAGGCCTTGATTAGGCATAGTGAGCCACATCTTGGAGTGGGGAGGCGTTGTGCGGGAGGGTCACCCCCGACTGGCATCTGTCATCCATCTTCGGAGTGGTAGGCCTACGTGTTGAGTTGATATCCTGGCTGGTGTAGATCTTGTAGGTGAGAGGGCGTTGTGCAGGGGTCACCCGACTGGCATCTGTCATCCATCTTCCGAGTGGTGTGTTGAGTTGATATCCTGGCTGATGGTGATCTTGGGTGGGGAGGGCGTTGTGCCTCATCACCCTCTTCCGAATTGGTGTGTTGAGTTGATATCCTGGCTGGTGTTGATCTTGGGTGGGGGGAGGGCGTTGTGCATCTGTCATCCATCTTCCGAATTGGTGTGTTGAGTTGATATCCTGGCTGGTGGTGATCTTGGGTGGGGAGAGGGCGTTGTGCATCTGTCATCCATCTTCCGAATTGGTGTGTTGAGTTGATATCCTGGCTGGTGTTGATCTTGGGTGGGGGAGGGCGTTGTGCATCTGTCATCCATCTTCCGAATTGGTGTGTTGAGTTGATATCCTGGCTGGTGTTGATCTTGGGTGGGGAGGGCGTTGTGCATCTGTCATCCATCTTCCGAATTGGTGTGTTGAGTTGAT
>JAVTVY010028056.1:0-11360 GCA_036873755.1 Hanleya hanleyi | reverse complement strand
GCATAAACTCCAGGTATGCAAACTGGTTCAAAATTGCCCAGAGTCAGGCTAAAAATGGGCTCTCCTAATCACTCGTTTGAAATAATTTCCAAAGTACAGTAACATGTTTGGTGACAAAAATTGATAAAAATGTTGCACCAGTTAAATGTGTGGACACAAATATGGTTCATGCAAAAGTTTTAGGATAAAACATATGATGTAGAATAGAATAATTTAATAGCAAAATTAAAGAAAATTGTTGTCCTTCATTCAATGAGAATCTTCCTTGTATCAGGGAACCTTCAAAATTCACAATGAAACATGCAACCAACGGTTCCCGATGGGCATAGATAACAGTGCAAAAGCTAAGCCATCAATAAAAAATCAAAAAAAATCATGAAATAATTATAACCATCTGAAAATCTAATCATTTCATCAGTCAACATTCAGGAAGCTCTCACCAAAGTTTCGTCAGGCCCGACTTGATAGATCTACAGATATTCAGCGGACAAGAACATGTTGATGGGCATAGATAACAGTGCAAAAGCTGAGCCATCAATAAATAATAAAAAATAATAATTAAATATCATGAAATCATCATAGCCACCTGAAAATCTAATCATTTCATCAGTCAACATTCAGGAAGCTCTCACCAAAGTTTGGTCGGGCCCGACTTCATAGATCTGCAGATATTCAGCGGACAAGAGCATGTTGACGGACGGACGCCAGGACGGACGGACGCCAGGACGGACGGACGCTAGGACGGACGGACGTACGTACATGGCAACGACAAGACCCCACAGCCCTATGGGCTGAGGGGTAATATATGCGAAACGCGGAGAAACTTCACGCTGCACAACTACAGGGCACTGACAACATATCCTGCAAATTTCATAATTGTCCATACAATATTAACCGAGATCCAGCCCGGACAAGTCCCAATTCACGAAGAATTCAGGAACAAAGGGCCATAACTCTTGAAAATATAAGCGAAACGTGAAGAACCTTTACGCTGCACAACTGTGGGGCACTGACCACATATCATGCAAATTTCATACTTGTCCATACAATATTAACCAAGATCCAGCCCGGACAAGTCCCATTCACAGAGATTTCAGAAAAAGGGCCAAAAACTCAACGCTGCACATCTACGAGGCACTAGCCACATTCCATGCAAGTTTCAATCCTGTCCATCACATATTAACCGAGATATTGCTCGGACAATAAATTCGGACGGACAGACGGACAGACGGACAGACAGACAGACGGACAGACGGACGGACGGACAAAGCGATCGCTATATGCCCCCCCTCTAGTTAGAGGGGGGGCATAATTAATATTTCATCTCCTAAATAGCACAGGTACATCATAAGAAACATGTGTACCAAGTTTCATAATCATTCAATGACAGCTGACAACTGCAGCAAACTGTGGTGTACAGATGTACATGTGCACTTCAGCTAAACGTAAAACTCTATCATTTGCCATAATTTGGAGAAAAATTAATATTTCATCTCAAAAATAGCACAGGTACATTCTCTAATCATAAGAAACATGTGTACCAAGTTTTGCAATCATCCAATCAGAGCTGACAACTGCAGCAAACTTACCATGTACATGTATACATATAGAGGCCTACATGTACAATTTCCCTAAACAGAAAACTCTATAATTTGCCATAATTTGGAGAAAGATTAATATTTCTTCTCAAAAATAGCACAGGTACATCCTCCAATCATAAGAATGATCATCCAATGACAGCTGACAACTGCAACAAACTTTCTAAGTACAGATGTACATGTGCACTTCAGCAAAACGCAAAACTCTATCATAGGGATTTTAACATTGGAGCACCCCAGGGTTAGTATCCCCAGGTGGCATACTCACCCCCCATATTTTTTATATTTTTTTTAATATATTTTTTCTAATTTTTCTAGATTTTTTTGATAAAAACCTTATCATTTCCAGGCAGGGGACACCGACACCGACGACGACATCCTCTTTCCCCCTCACAATATCTCCCCTTTACTTCGTATGGTGAGATAAAAATAGGTGGGAAAAATTGACATCTGGCAACTCTAAAAGTCTCTCTCAGCACCTCACATTCAGACTAAAC
Organism: Hanleya hanleyi; assembly: GCA_036873755.1. NCBI lineage: Eukaryota > Metazoa > Mollusca > Polyplacophora > Lepidopleurida > Hanleyidae > Hanleya > Hanleya hanleyi. The sequence continues at coordinate 9,265 of JAVTVY010028056.1, read as the reverse complement.
AAGCAGCCAGAGGATGATAAGTCCCCCGCCGAAATGGCAGCAATATTTTTTAGCATTGTTGGTCTCGGGGGGGATATACATGAGGGAGGCAACTGCTACTTCATAGGCGTTGGATGCAGAAGGGTCTTTCTGCCTTCCCAAGTTTTAAAATCAACTCAGAACGGTTGACTGAACGTTGATTGCTTCTGTAATATATAGTTTCCATGCAGTGAAGCATGGAAATTATGTAACCGAGAAGCAACCCCAAGTGACATCTCAAGGCATATTATCTGCAAACCAAATTTGACGAGAAGCTGAATGCATCCTCAACCTATTGTCCGGAAACCAAATTTTAAAATTGCCACCAGGTGTCACGCAATCCCAAGCATCATCTCATTACATGGTACATGTATCAGCATACGAACTTTGGGAAGAATCTGAAGAGGGGTCTTCCAAGTTATTGCCCGGAAACCAAATTTAGATTTGTAGAAGTGTGCGAAACACAATCCCAAGTGACATCTTATGGCATATGAATACCAAATTTGAGAAGAATCTGATGACCACCAGTATGCAGAAGTAGGCGAAATACAATCCCAAGGGAAATATCATGGCATGGGATCTAAATACCAAATTGAAGAGAAATCCGATGAGCGAAATCAAATTTAGATTAGACACGAGGTGGTGCTACATTAGACACGAGGTGGTGCTACATTAGACACGAGGTGGTGCTACATTAGACACGAGGTGGTGCTACCTGTAGGCGCAAGTGGGCGAAACGCAATCCCAAGCGACATCATATGTCATGGTATATTCATACCAAATTTAAGAAGAATCTGAAGAGCGGTTCTCAAGTTATTACCCGGAAACAAATCTGGTATTTCACCACCTGTAAGTACAAGTGAGCGAAAGGCAATCCCACACAACATCTTCTGGCATGATACAATGTACATGCATGCTAAATTTGAGGAGGTTCTGATGAGCAGTTCTCAAGTTAATGGCTGAAAACAAATTTTGAGTTTAACACCAGGTGACGCCACCTATAGGTGTAAGTGAGCAAAATGCAATCTCAAGCGACATCTAATAGGTCATGGTATTACCTGAAGACAAATTTGGGATTTTACCTCCAGGTGGCGCCACCTGTAAGTGCAAGTGAGTGAAAGGCAATCTCATGCAACATCTCCTGGCATGGTACATGCATGCTAAATTTGAGAAGAATCCGATGAGCATGCAGTTCTCAAGTTATTGGCCAAAAACAAATTTCAGATTTTGTCATCAGGTGGCATCACCTTCTAAGCAGAAGTGGATAACACAATCCCATGCAACATCTCATGGCAAGGTACAATGTATATGCATGCCTAATTTAAGAAGAACTCGAAGAGCAGTTCTCAAGTTATTGCCTGGAAACCAAATTTCGAGCGACATTTCAAAGCCTTTTAAAGTTATTGCTTGCAGCACAAAAGAACAGAAAGAACCCTAGTGGTGCCACCTACAGGCAGATCTTTCTGAAATGCAATACCAATCAACATCTTGTCACAAGGAATGCAAATATTGAAGAAACTAGATACAGTCGATCGAATACGATCGAGGAGGCATGCCTTTTGCATCTTTAGTAAAGGAAACATTCATTATTTGTGAAGAAAGTAAAAACGTAAAACTTAGGAAAAACATCATTAACATGGCCCCATAAGATGCCTTGAGGGAAGGTACCCACATACCAAATTTAAAAGAATCCATTCAGGTCCAACAGTTACTGTCCGGAAATGCAATTATACCTTGGCCCACAGGTAGCGCCATATAGGTAGACAGGCATAAAAATAATCCCAACCGAGATCTTGAGGCAAGATCCCTTGACATTGGAAATAGAAAATGTTAACTTGGTCTATTGGCACCACGTATGAGCAGATCGACAAAAAAAACAATCCCAAGCGAAACCTTCAGGTAATGTACCTGTCTACGAAACTTGGAAAGAATTCATTCAAGTTTTAAAAAGTTATTGTCCGGAAACATAATTTTAATTTTGCCCCCAGGTGGCGCCACCTTATGTGGATCGGCATGAAAAACAATGCCAAACGAGAAATTGAGGCGAGGTACCTACACACCAATTTTGAATGAATCGGTTCAGGTTTTCAAAAGTTATTGTCTGGAAACATTTAACTTGGCTTTCAGGTGGTCCCCCAATACATGAATCAACATGAAAAACATTCTCAAGCCAGATCTTGAGGCAAGGTACCCACACACCAAATTTGGAAAGAGTCCTTAAGGTTTACAAAAGTTATTGTCTGGAGATGCAATTTTAACTTGGCCCCAGGTGGCACCACCCAGAGGCGGATTGGCACAAAAAACAATTCCAAGCAAGATCTATAGACAAGGGACCCACTTACCAAATACAAAAAACATGGGTCTGTGCCATATAAATTGAAACCTTTTGGGGTTGCAATTCATTGAGGGGTGGCGGAATTATCCCAATATTGCAGACAACACACGAATTTCAACTTCTGCCAAGATATATTGGAGATATATATGCTCGAACACAATATATGAGGGTCGGGCGAGGGATAGTTTGGGAGATAGAGGGTGCGTTTCAATGCCCTGGGGGTAGGGACATGCATGCTCTCCTTGAGGGTAGTGGTAGGTGTGCTGACATGAAAGCCATAGAAAGCTCCCTGTACATGAAACCATTGGTCACACTGACAACTGCATGCCATCATCTGTCAGTCTGAAAAACCATAAGGTCGAATTCAATTGATCATATGCACAGTGTGTACCCAAACATTAGGAACTCAGTTGTAATTAATATAAGTTACACGTGTGGACACAAATGGTTCATGCAGAAGCTTTAGGGTAAATCATATGATGTGGAAAACAATTATTTGATAGCAAAATTGAAGGAAATGTTTTCCCTCATTTAAGATGACACGAAATTAAAAAACCAGGGTTTCGGTAGTGCGGGCATTTCCCCGCCAGTTATTTCATATTATACTTCTGGAATAAAATATGTTTCATGCAAAAGCGTTAGGGTAAATCATATGATTTGGAATAGAAGGATTTGATAGCAAAATTGAATAAAATGTTGTCCTAGATTTAAGCAGACATGAAATTCAAAACTAACAGGGGTTCGGGTACTGCGGGAGTTATTTCATATTTTACTTCTGAAATAAAATATGGTTCCTGCAAATGCTTTAGTGTAAATCATATGATGTGGAATAGAAGGACTGGACAAGAAAATGGTGTCCTTCATTTAAAGCGACATGAAATTCAAAACTAACAGCGAGAAGCGGAAGAACGAAGAAAATGACACATATAAAACACATATAAAGCATCCCTAGCGATGCCTAATTAGACAAAGCATTTGGAAGTTATCGCTTGTGAAGAATTTGAATGGAAACCACGGACATGTACAGAAGATTGGAACAAGACACAGTGGCGCCACCTTCAGGTGGATCTTGCTGAAACGGAATACCAACCCACGTCTGGTCACAAGGAGTGTATATGCTAAATTTCGAAGGAATCCGATAAAGCTTTTGGAAGTTGTCGTGAAGAATTTGAACAGATATCCACAGATACAAAGAGAACAAAACCCATTTTAACTGGAACGGACACGAAGAAGCGAAACTCAGTGGCGCCACCTTCAGGCAGATGTTGCTGAAATGCAGTAGCAACCAGCGTCTTGTCGCAAGATATGCGTATGCCGAATTTCGGAACAATCCAACAAAGCGTTAGGAAGTTATCGCTTGCGGAAAATTCAGACAGGCATACACGGACGTACACGGGCATCCACGGACACAAAAAAGCAGGAACGCATTGCGGCGGGGGACAGATATGGAGGATTCTAAGACATAGCCTTGGTATCTCAGCCACGCTTTTATCGCAGTTGTTCATGTGGAAACTGAAGTAAAACCTAGCACCGGCTTAAGTAGAATTAGATATGCAACCTCGGGAGCTGTTATGACAGATCAGCTCAAAGAACTCATCTGATGTTAATGGACGAGTATTCGCGTGCATCAACATGGAGTAAACCTGGTAAATGCAAGAATACCCAGAAAACTTAACATATAATGGCTGAAGTCGCGCAGTAAATTTCCATCAATGCAATAAACTTAAAAGTTGATATACGGTTAAGATTTAAAATGTTGTGAATGTATTCAACAAAGTTCACTTGACATTATAATTTGGTCAATTAAATAATTGTGTCAGCTTTGAAACTTGTCAGAATTGACCACATGTGTGTGTATCCAGTGAACTTGATCAAGCATCTGAGTCGAGGTAGCGACCTTGGTCAAACATCTTGGTCAGTGTAGCGACCTTGATCAGCATCTGAGCCGGTAGCGACCTTGGTCAAGCATCTGGGTAAGGGTAGGATTATTACTATGTATGCCAAATTAACAGTTTACTTATACTGCCTCCTCATGACTTCCAGGTGAAGGTGGTTTATATGAACACTATTTTCATTATTTTGGGATTACACTATCTTAGTATAGCGGAGATTCTAGTGCTGAAAATTGGTTGACACCTACGCGAGATTAGAACAAACAACAAACGAGTAAGGCACCCAACCACCAGCACTATATGTCGGCGATCTAAACCACTTGGCCAACAGGCCTACATCAATAAACAGGAGGTAGCAGACCGGTTAATCTTGAAAGCGAACATACAGTAACATACAGTACCCCTCTGATGATAATAACATACAGTACCCCTCTGATGATAATAACATACAGTACCCCTCTGATGATAATAACATACAGTACCCCTCTGATGATAATAACATACAGTACCCCTCTGATGATAATAACATACAGTACCCCTCTGATGAAATAAGGACACATCAGCTTCCATAGCAGAACACATAAGAAGATATTTTGTCATTTTAGAAAGTGATCGTATAAACAGTATTTTCGTTATTTTGGGATTACACGATCTCAGTGTAGCACAGATTCTAGTGCTGAATACGAAGCTGCGCATCTGAAAACCCTTGGCTCTGGGTGCCAGCCATTCATAATATATTCAATTTGAACCGTACTCAGTCAAGTGACAACTAGAGGTTCCGCTTTGACCCTTGAGTTGCCGCTCTGGCATGAAGCCTATGCTGGTTGTTTTTTTGAGCAAAAACATACGTCTCCCCCAACCTCCCACCTTGCCTTGAATGGGCACATAATTTAAGGGAAAGTGCTATAAAATTAATGTAGCAATAAGTATCTTAAACAAAGCTGCATATCTAAACATGTTAATTACAAAGAAGTGATTATCATTGTATATACATGTACAAGTAGATGAACGGATGGACGGACACCGGACACGGATGAATGCATGCACACATACACCAAAACCTGATCAAATGAGGGGGCTATCCCAATGAAGCTTCCATCCAAATTTGGTGGAATTCCGTCCAGTAGTTCTCCAGATATCTTGCAGGCAAGCCCTGTATATACATGTACAAGTAGATGGACGGACGGATGGACACCGGACATGGATGAATGCACGCACACACACCAAATGAGGGGGCTATCCCACTGAAGCTTCCATCCAAGTGGGGTGAAATTCCGTCCAGTAATTCTCAAGATATCTTGCAGACAAGGCCTGTATATACATGTACAAGTAGATGGGCGGACGGACGGACACCGGACACGGATGAACGCATGCACACACACCAAAACCTAGTCAAATGAGGGGGCTATCCCAATGAAGCTTCCATCCAAGTTTGGTGAAATTCCGTCCAGTAGTTCTCCAGATATCTTGCAGACAAGCCCTGTATACACATGTACAAGTAGATGGACGGACGGACGGACACCGGACATGGATGAATGCACGCACACACACCAAAACCTAATCAAATGAGGGGGCTATCCCACTGAAGCTTCCATCCAAGTGGGGTGAAATTCCGTCCAGTAGTTCTCAAGATATCTTGCAGACAAGGCCTGTATATACATGTACAAGTAGAAGGATGGACAGACGGACACCGGACACGGATGAATGCACGCACATGCACCAAAACCTAATCAAATGAGGGGGCTATCCCAATGAAGCTTCCATCCAAGTTTGGTGAAATTCCATCCAGTAGTTCTCAAGATATCTTGCAGACAAGGCAAGGGGACGGACAGACATCCATCCAGACAGACAGACATCCATCCAGACAGACAGACAGCACAAACACTAGATGTCTCCCCCCAACATAGTTGGGGGAGACATAAATATACATATTATCAAAAATTTTGCAATTAGAAATGGACTCAGAGAAACCGGCAGTCATTACTTGTCTCTTGATGTATCGATGATGTATACCAAACATCATATTGAACACTTTAACAGTATCAAAGGTTATATAGATCATCAATGATTTTACAGAAATTAAAAATGGCGGCCAAGGTTTCCATCTAATCAGAGAAAATGGTTCTGTCATTCATTTTTAGTGTCTTGATGTATTGATGATGTATACAAAGTCTTGCATCAAACACTTGAACAGTACTAGAGGTATAGATTGTGCATAAATTAAACATGGCAACCAAGTTTTCCACCTAATCAGAGAAACTGGTTGTCATTAATTGTAAGTTTCTTGATGTATCGATGATTTATAATTTCATATGAAGCACTAAAATGGCATCAGATATAGATCATTAATGATTTTGCATAAATTAAAAATGGTTGCCAAGATTCCGCCCAATCAGAGAAACCAGTTATGTCATTCATCATAAGTCTCTTGATGCATCGATGATGCATACCAAATTTTTGAATGGTATCAGAGATAGAGATCAATGACTTTGCATAAATTAAAGATGGCCGCCTATCCTTACCACCACTCAGAGGAACTGATGTGATTTTACTGCCTAGATTTCCGCCCAATCAGAGAAGCTTGTTCTGTCAGTTAATATCGTAAGTCTCTTGATGCATCAATGATGTATACCACATTTTACATCGTGCACTTGAATGGTATCTGAGATAGAGATCATTAATGATTTCGCATAAATCAAAGATGGCCAGCGATCTTTCCCGCCACTCAGAGGAACTGATGTGGTTATTCATTGCAAGTCTCTTGATACATCGATGCTGTATACCAAGTTTCGTATAGAAACACTTAAATGGTATCAGAGATATACATCATTAAAGATTTTGCATAAATGGCTGCCAAGGTTGCCAAGATGGCTGCCAAGGTTTCCACCAAATCAGGGAAACTGGTCTGGTCATTCCTTTAAAGTTTCTTGATGTATCGATGAACATGGTTTCACACTGAACATGGTTTCCAAGATACACAAGATTAATGGTTTCGCATAAATTAACGATGGCCACCAAAGTTTCCACCCAATAGGGTTCTGGGACACGAGCATATGGATGTGTATGGCAAGTTTGGTGTGCCTAGGATAAGTCGTAAAGATATCTTGGTAACGAGAAAGCTGTGAGGGTTTCGCATAAATTAAAGATGGCCACCAAAGTTTCCAACCAATCGGGTCCGGATTCAATAGGGTCCTGGGTCACGAGCATATGGATGTGCACGGTAAGTTTGGTGTGCCTAGGGTAAGTCGTTGTAAAGATATCTTGGTAATGAGAAAGCTGTGAGGGTTTCGCATAAATTAAAGATGGCCACCAAAGTTTCCAACCAATCGGGTCCAGATTCAATAGGGTCCTGGGTCACGAGCATATGGATGTGCACAGTAAGTTTGGTGTGCCTAGGGTAAGTCGTCGTAAAGATATCTTTTTAACGAGAAAGCTGTGAGGGTTTCGCATAAATTAAAGATGACCACCAAAGTTTCCAACCAATCGGGTCCAGATTCAATAGGGTCATGGGTCACGAGCATATGGATGTGCACGGCAAGTTTGGTGTGCCTAGGGTAAGTCGTTGTAAAGATATCTTGATAAAGAGAAAGCTGTGATGGTTTTGCATATATTAAAGATGGCCGCCAAAGTTTCCAACAAATCGGGTCCAGATTCAATAGGGTTCTGGAACACGAGCATATGGATGTGCACTGCAAGTTTGGTGTGCCTAGGGTAAGTCGCTCTAAAGTTATCTTGGTAACGAGAAAGCTGTGACGGACAGACGGACGGACGTACATGATGGCGACAATACCCTTAGGCCAAGGTTTGGCCGAGGGATTGGTCGAGTCCCATTCGAGATTCGAACCAACGACCACCAGAATAATGAATGTACACTTTCGAGACCACTGGATAGTGTAATCCCAAATTAATGAAAATACTGCATGTTTATACGATCACTTTCTAAAATGACAAAATAGTGAGTAAGTGAATAGGATTTAACGTCGCTTTCAACAATATTTCAGCCAATCACAACGAACCAGAAAAGCACCACCCAGCCAAGTTGCATTCCTGTTGCTTCAAAGAATAAATCTTTGAGGCAACATGGAACCAGACACCCACCATCCACCCTATAAAACACTGAGGACAGCACAAGGCACAGACAGGTAGTTTACATTAGTGCAATAAAGACAAGTGCAATTACAGTGCTAGACACCACATTATCAAGTTCCTGTTGCTTCTCAACAAAGTATATTGAAGCAACAGGAACCTGTATCTTCTTCTGATTCATATGGGTCATAATCATCTTGAATATTCACATACCATTTTTCATTGGAGTACATATTCGTAATTCTGGCTCACCAAAATTACATTTGAATCAGTGATTCAGCTCGGGTATAAGTGACCTAGAATTATCATGACTATATAACTGTCTAGCTTACAGATGGAAAGATCAAACAGAATAATCTACCTCGTCGGGTTTGTCCAGTAAAATGAAGACCAAGTCAAACCTGGATAGCAGAGCACTCCCCATTCTGAAATGGCAAAAAAAATAATATTTAAAATATGGAGTAATTAGAACAGAATGGCTAGCATGGCTAGAGGAGAGGGCATGAAAATCATACCGAGAAGAACATTGAAGTGCAGTGTGACATACCTGTTAAGTAGGTATCATCTGGGACAGGTGACATTGAAGTGCAGTGTGAATATTGTTGTGACATATGTAGGTATCATCTGGGACAGGTGACATTGAAGTGCAGTGTGAATATTGTTGTGACATACCCGTTAAGTAGGTATCATCTGGGACAGGTGACATTGAAGTGCAGTGTGAATATTGTTGTGACATACCCGTTAAGTAGGTATCATCTGGGACAGGTGACATTGAAGTGCAGTGTGAATATTGTTGTGACATACCCGTTAAGTAGGTATCATCTGGGACAGGTGACATTGAAGTGCAGTGTGACTATTGTTGTGACATACCCGTTAAGTAGGTATCATCTGGGACAGGTGACATTGAAGTGCAGTGTGAATATTGTTGTGACAT
>JAVTVY010028055.1:0-11124 GCA_036873755.1 Hanleya hanleyi | reverse complement strand
CATAGTAATTCCCCGTCGATAGGCTTCCCAATCCAACCACTGATCAGCCAGATGCTTGTAGGGCGTGCGTTGCGGTGTAAAATGCCGACCTTCCGCCAACCAACGTGTATAATGGCCACTGGGCATAGGTTGGGCCAGCGACCACAGGTACAAGGCATATTACCTTGTAATAGGCGTATTATGATACACACCACCCGGATATACTCGCTTCACCACGTTCGTACATATTTTCTCGTGGCCATGTAAGTCGTGAGACTGTTTAAACACCCGATGGCATTGGGCACAACTAAAAGACTGAGCGTACTGGCTCATATTGTAGATCAGCGAAAAATGACACGCCATTGTCGTCGAACACATTGACTTTCATCGTAGAAGCATACCGTTCTGTTGAACGACGAACCAATTCAGCCACAAATGTATCCTCCTCGCATAGTAATCGGTATACAAAGATATTGATGTTGAACAGTGTTTCCACGTCATCCAAATTCTTGAACGGCACTCCACGGAAGTGCCGCTTATCCAAGTCTTGCTGCTGTAAATACTGTTCCCAATAGTCATTGGCCACTCTGTCACAAGACCGGGGATCACACTCGTCCACATGCACGGCCAAACACCGAAACAGACATTTCCGGTCTTTGTAGGGCCCATGTGTCCCTGCTGTTAATGCATACAGGCCGTGTCGATGAAGCAACCAAGGGGGTAGTAGTACAGGAGCACCGATAGGATGATCTCTCATTTTCGTGACGAAAAATGTGACGTTGGTCACCATTTCCACAAGCCATTGGGTATTGGGGCGTAGCAACCGGGCTCATTCCAATGGATCCAACGTAGTCAGTTGGTCGAGGAGTGGCGCCAGAGAAATCGCATCCGTCACCGTAAACGGCTGATCAAACACATAGGTATTATTGCTGGGATAATAATACCGCACCTGGTCCGTCTCCTTGTGCCGTAAAATGTACCCGAATGTCATATTCAACTTGAACGCTGTGACCTGATCTGTGAAAATGTTCTCGGCATAGGTAGACAAATACGTAAGGTCCTGCAGTCGATAGTTATACAAGTCCAATAGACGACGGTCACGGTGAAAACAATGGCGTATGGTAGCCCAATGACGTCGATAAATGTCCCTGACACGCTCGTCTTCAGGCAAGACTTCAACCGGAGGTGCTGCTGGGTCCCAGGGAAAATCTTCTCCACGTCTCATGCTTTCGTGTCATACAAGCGGGTAGGCAAGCAGGCAGGCAGACAGGCAGGCAGACAGGCTGGTCAGGTCAATCAGGCAGGTAGGCTGGTGAGGTCAATCAGGCAGGTAGTGCAATGAATACACCCCACCCCTAAAAATCGCCTGCTTTTATACGTTTTTCTACAATCCGCCATCTTAAACCCACCACCCACCACCACCTCCCACAGGCCGCCATCTTAAACCCACCACCCACCACCACCTCCCACAGGCCGCCATCTTAAACCAACCACCCACCACCACCTCCCACATCCGCCATCTTAAACCCACCACCCACCACCACCTCCCACAGGCCGCCATCTTAAACCCACCACCCACCACCACCTCTCACAGCCGCCATCTTAAACCCACCACCCACCACCACCTCCCACAATGACCCCTCTGACAGAATACTCGCTTCTGATTGGCTGTCGCTGTGACGTCACAGAGGTCATATGCAAATTTCTGAGGTCAATGCGCGCCAATTTCAGTAGACCCTACTACTCCGGTCGTTTGACGTAAGTTGTGCATGTTAGCATGCTAGTTTTTCGTTGACAGCGTCTGTTCCATATGAGTGAAAATTATACAAGTTGTCTTGCTCGAAAGCTAATGTCCTTCTGAAATATTATCTACCAGAATCAAACTGCAAAACTTCGTTTTACAAATAATTCCCATTGACTTCAATGTTATTTTCGCGACCGTCAAATCTCCCGCAGGTTACGTCCCATAAGATAAGATAATTCTTTATTGTACAAGCGTCAATGACTGACAGAGTACAAAATTTCGCATAACTATAACAACAGGTCAATTAATTCCAAACTTACAGGACATATCATATATATCATATTCCCATATGCCGTCGGCTGGAACTCGTCCAAAATGTACCACGTGACTGCACTTGTGCATCTCCCGAATTCATTCTCGTCTCGCGAGACTCCCTACTGCGAGAAAGAGTCTCACGTGTAAATGGGAGCCATCCCCCCAAAATTTGGGGGGTGAGTAGGCGGCGTATGATTTTCACCGTCTGTATCCGGCTTGTCATTGACCTGCTGACTCCGCCGAGTTAGAAGCGAATTGCTAAACATAACGTGGGCTATATAATTGGAAAATGACTCTTTCCGTTTCGGAGCATATCAATCGCGAACAAATTATTGTCGGTATGTATACTTGGCCGTGAAAGCGAGTTATCTAATACAGGAAGTAGTTCACACAGTTCCGATCCATTCTCAAAGAGAGCCGTGTCTACCGCAAGACGGTACATCTTCGGAAAATTTATGACCTATCCCAGGTTCTTAGCGTGACATGTACTTGATCAGGGCAAGGCAGTTGCAGCATTTCTGTTCTTCATTCACTACACATACTGTCCACACGCCCTATGATATGTACTTTTGTTGCTATCATTATGCAAGTTTTGTTGTTAAAAAAATAAAACTGAACGTTGAACTTTATTCATGGCCTACTCGTTTGAAGCAGCAGACATAAATTTAGTTGACCTAGATTCTGCATTGAAGATCAACCATTGAAACGCGGAAAACAACGAATTACGTCAATTATACCGTATTTTCGCCTGCATGTTGTCTGATCGTACTATTCTTGTTTATCTGATGATGCTAAACAATAATGATCTTGTGATCTTTGGGTTAGGTCATAAATTTTCTGAAGATGTACCATTTTGCGTGTCTACCCGCGGGAGAATAGTCCCGGTCGAGCGAGTGATGTCATGCTGCCTCGCTTAGAGATTGGAGATTCAAAAATGTCACCAGTTTACATGAGAGTCGCTTTGGTCTCCCGCGGGTAGACACGGCTCTCTTTGAGAATGCTCCCGAATTGTTGCTATACTTCGTTGATTTCCGTTTTTTCCCGAATGGCTGATCGATTCCGTCAAGTGTGAGATCGAAAACGAGGCATCACAACAATCATGGCGGAAGGTCTGCGAACTGTAATGGGACTAGTTACTCAATGCAGTTCTCTGTCGAACGACAGAATGGGGATTATTGTTCGCGGAGTGAGATTCTAGCATTAATTTAGGGTTCCTAACTCGGCAAATTGTTGACACTCGTTGCTCGAGTCTCCCGTTGAGCAGCACGGCGAGTCAAAGGTTGAAGGGTCCGAGATTAACAACAACAACAACAACAACAACAGAGACGTCTCAAAGCCCCCATGAAGTCATTCAACAATGAAGTCGGGGCTTGCTTCGTTCTTTTCACCTTGTAATTATCAATTTTAAAAAGCTGAAAAGTCCAACCGCCTCCAAAAAAGAGGCTGGTTCGACATCAAGTATCTCGATAACCGTCCACGAATAAGTTGACTGAACTATATGCCACCATGGCATGCAAGCTAGCTGTCTACGAATTTTTCAACGAGGCTAATGCTCTGGAAATAGCCGACACTTCTCGCATTATCAGTAGATCGCGGGATGAGCTCAACAATGATTCCTGGGACTTCGAATCCATATGCGAGTTGAAATGGCCACAGCGCAATACAATAGTTGTTCCAGCCAAAGTTTTGAGATTCAGTGGTAAGTACTGTAATAAATAAAATTATGTAATTCCGAGTGTTATTTATGTTAAATGTATCACTTGATATCTCATTTTTGTTTACCATATATTTGTTGTTGTTGTTTATCATATATTTGTAGAATGGCCACCTTGCTTTAATGCTGAGCAACAGGAAAATGTAATGGGTGGGAGGGGGGGGGGGTGCTGGCCCCTCCACTTTTTGGGGCCGCAGTGTTATAAGTCCTATCTTAGATAGCTCCGGTTCGACATTTAACATGGCTGGTATAGAATTCAGTCCCCGTTCCCCTTTTCAAATGTGCTCCATGGCTCCTGTAAACAATTCGATTCGTAGCATGAATAAGAGGGGGATAACATTAAGCATGTTGTTAACATTAAGTTATGTGATATTTCACTATTTCAGACAAGCGTCCCCGAGCTGAAGTCCATACTGGACAGACTTCTGGATATTTAATCAATATTTAACTTGACCGGTATAGAGTTCAGCCCCCTCACTTTCAAATGTGCTCTGCGGCTCCTGAATTGTAACAAGGTGTGATATGGCTATAACTGATTGTTTCTAGCATACATTTTTTTCTATTTCATCAAGTATTCTGTCGCAATAAATGAGCATTTAAAAAAATTATTGTGACAGTTATTTTCCATAATTAAAAAAACACACAGAATGCAGATATGCATTACGTATGCTAGATTATTAACTCCTCACTGTTATCTTTAATGAATTTATTTTGTATTTTTAGAATGAAAGTCCAAGAAAGACGAACAAGAAAAGCAAAGTAACTAGCGAGAAGAGGGCTGAAAGGGACATCTTGTTGATTCTCAAAGAAAGAAATTGGCAGAAACTGGTATGTTTATAAGGCTGCAGTGTCCAATAAACACTTCTTTATGTGGCAATTATATTTTCATTGGTGAAGCGTTAATGTGTTATATCCCATGATCCAGAAAATGCGAATATGTGTCAAGTTTGCCATATCTTTCAGATCAAATATATTTACTGTTTACAGATCAATAGCACAATCATACAATATTATACAATTATATGATCCCAGTGAGGTAAATATGTTTTATGTACTAGAGAAAAGCAATATTTGCCGAGGCCAAGGGTTCCCACACAAGAGGAAGTAACTCAAAATGTATATTGAGTAGATCACCTCCCTTGTCGTATCATGGTCGTGATAGTGTTAAAGTAATGTAAATCTCTAGTTTTCAACTCTTCCAATACAAAGGGAACTAACTATAGCATTTACTCTCATTAATCATACTCATGTCATGGTTTCATTTAGAATATTTGTTTGGAGGCCTTTTGGGATATTTTCTTCGAAAAGAAGTGAAGCCAAATTGCTCAAAATGTAGTGTACTTGAAAGAACTTGAAATATTTCAAAAGGAATAAAGAATTAATCATTTATTTTTGTGAAAGGCCTACATGGATTTCTGTTTTTGTTTGACTTTATCCTTCTTGTCGTCCAAAACTGAAATACAACCTTCACCACTTCCTGCCTCGTACATATTAGGTTTACAAATTCTTATGTTGATCCCTTTTCTTTTCCAGAGGTAATCCAGCAGTACCATCCCAACAAGACGACATCTGATATCCATTATTACATGAGGGAGAAACTGAACAACTCGGCGAAGAATTTCATCAGGAAACAGAAAAAACCTCAACAGTAGATATGTGATATGATACGGCTTATAGCATTGGACACACTGGTTCTCGTCAGATCACCAAAGTTAAGCAACGTTAAGCTCGATCAATACTTGGATGGGTGACCGGGCGCTATACTGGCTGGACTGATTAATGCCCAGGGTAATAGGAACTGTGAGCACTCTCGCGTTCTGGCAGATGTAGGCACCGTCATGATATGACTGGAACAAGGTCACGGTTGAAAACGACGTTAAACCCTACTTCTTTCTCTATCTACACCTAGTTAACATACTAGTATACGGAACCAAATTGACAGCTGTATGCTATGTTTGCATGAGGTCTTATTAAACCTTTATAAATCACTTCAACTGCTTTAGTTTCTTGAGCATTCAGTCTCTTCAACTCATCTAATGTGAATGCGGATTTATTCCAATACAATACCAGACTTAATACCATGGCACGAACCACTATGTTTTTGGTCAATTTTATCATCGTTTTACCATGGTGTCTGCAGTTTATCACAGTACATGTACCATGTAAAGCCATTGAACCTGTAAAGCCATGGTACATGTACTGTGGTCATAGCACGGTACCATGGTAGAGCCATACTACATGTAGCATGGTAAAACCATGGTTCTATGGAAAAACTATGGTACATGTACCATGGTAAAACCATGGTTCTGTGGTTAAACTAGGGTACTAGTGTTCGGTTGGTTCTTTTCTGTGCAAGGGAAAGTAAGCTTGCTCAACAGTGAAACTTTGCACAGTAGCCAAACTTTCACACTGCATTGAATGCCCTTTATCTGTCTATACTGGAGATTTATATTGGTCATGTGAAAGGGACGGCAAGTTCACACTAGGCCGATGGGATCAAGCGTGGCCGTGGCCTCTAGTTATACATGAGTGTCATAATGTCATACAATGAAATATTACAGATTGCGTTTTATAATATATGTTCTTTATCTATCAATCTTGTTTTGGTTTTTCATTGACCTCAATTGATACACCCTTTTCATTTGCTGATCGATCAGTTTTGATGCGGACAACACCAAATAACAGCGTTAACTAACACCGATAAATGGTGTTGAAGCAGGCTCAACACCGTTCTGCAGTGTTGACTGACAAGTGCAGATGCTGGTTCAGCACCAATTAACAGTGTTAAATAACACCAATAAATGGTGTTGAAGCTGGCTCAACACCCTTTTTTAGTGTTGACTGACAAGTGCTGATGCTGGCTCAACACCAATTAACAGTGTTAACTAACACTAGCTCAACACCAATTAACAGTGTTATCTAACACCAATAAATGGTGTTGAAGCTGGCTCAACACCATTTTTCAGTGTTAACTGACAAGTGCTGATGCTGGCTCAACACCAATTAACAGTGTTAACTAACACCAATAAATGGTGTTGAAACCGGCTCAACACCATTTTTTAGTGTTGACCGACGAGTGCGGATGCTGACTCAACACCGAATAACGCTGTTAACTAACACCAAATAATGGTGTTAACTAACACCAATAAATGGTGTTGGGGCAATATGGTGTAGGCCCTAACTCAACACTGTTTTTTGGTGTTGAAGTCAACACCAATTTTTAGTGTTAATTAACACCATTTTTCTGACTGTGTGGCATGAAGGCCTTTTCCTTAAACTCCAGAGATTGGGAATTAGTGGAAAATACTTTGATATCCTGCAAGACATGTACCAAATCACATACCTATCCATCAAATCTGGTAGCTTTACCACTTCCTCATTCCCCAGCAACACGGGGGTCCGCCAAGGAGACAACCTCAGTCCCACTCTGTTCAATATATTTATTAATGACCTATCCTTTGATGAAACAAAATGCAACCCTGTGACACTGACAAACAAAACCTTAACACATCTGTTATATGCAGATGACCTGCTCTTGATTTCCGAGACCCCCGAAGGGCTACAACACAACCTCGATACTCTTGCCAAATTCTGCAACAAATGGCACCTGGAGGTGAACATGGCCAAAACTCAAATCATGACTATTCAGAAACACAAACGAAAATCAAAAGCCTTGCACAACTTTCACATCAACCATGCCCCAATCCAAGAGTGCAAGCAATACCGTTACCTAGGAACAATTATCGACGAAAAGGGTCATTCTCATCTGCCATGCTAGACCTGAAACAAAGAGCACTCAAAGCAATATTCAAACTACAGAAAACTACCAGCAACTGCCCCTTCCCAATCCATCTCAAGATTAAACTGTTCCATGCACTCGTAAAACCCATTTCACTGTACAACTGCGAAGTATGGGGTCTTGACACCAAAATAACCGAAAATAACCCTGACAAATACTGGTTAAAAATTGACAAACTACAGAAACTACCCCCTGAGGAAGTCCTCAAAAAATTCTGTAAACTTACTCTTGGCGTCTCAAAACAGACCACGAACATAATATGCCTGGCCGAATTGGGACAATACCCCCTGTATTACGATATACTTACCAAAACCCTGAAATATAGAAACCGTCTCCTCCTCACCAAGAACTCCCTGCTCAAAGATGCCTACGAAACCTACACCTCATCCCCCTCTCTCCCAAATAACTGGGAACACTCCTGTGTGCAACACCTCAAACTAACAAAAACAGACTTTCCATTACAAACCAGCAAATACAGCCTTAACAAACAGGCTTGGACACTCACTACCAAATTACAGGAAGACTACAGCAAATTCTTTTTCCACAGACTTTCAGAACAAACAAACTCTGGAAAACTCACACTTTACAAAGACATATACAAGGAATATAGCCTACAAATTTTACAAGATAAAAATGGCGCCGGGGAAGGAGGCGGTGTGTTAGTGTGTCCGACCTTTCAGGCTAGAAAAGGTGTGCCATAATGGAACTTCTTGCTGGACAAATGCACTGAATCTAATCACGAAGTACCAAGGACGTCTCTTGTGATATATTTCTTGTGTGTGATCAGTGATGGCGATGATTTCTTGTGGATTGGAAATGATTACTACGGTGTGACCACTGAATTTGCAGCCATATTGTGCGCACGGACTTCTATCAGTTTATTTCACATGAATGGAACCTGACGAGCGTGAAAAACGGAGACGCGAATCGAGTACATCGAGTCATTCGTCCACAAATCCAACCCCCAAAAAACAACGACAGGACATCTTTTCTGAACTTTCTTTCGATTCGGATTCTACTGACACCTCTTTCAGCTGCACACCAAGTAAAATGGCCGGTAAAGAGTCACAATCGCAGGTAGGGGATATATCGCTCCAACTCATTACTGCACTGAAAGACCCCTCTGTAGTTCAAGTGTTGACCGATTCGCTAGCAGAAAAGGTGACGAAATCTATTGAACTATCATTCAATGCCCGTTTCTTTGCTATCGAGAAATCCGTGGAGGAACTTCGTGCATCCGTGGCGGAAAAGACGCTATTATTGGAAATTCACAAAATGAAATAAACGAGCATAATCAATATAGCAGACGGAATAACGTACGGATCACTGGGGTCGTTGAGGCTGACGATGAGGACACCGACAAAATAGTTTTGGGGATCGCCGAAAAAATTAACTGTTCCATAACTTCGAGCGACATCGACAGATCGCACAGATCCGGTGGGGAATCTACTCCTCGTGCTATTATTTGCAAATTTTCTACCTACAATGCCAGGAGATCATTTATTAGCAAGCGAAAGGCGCTAAGAGATGCCCAACCCCAAGGAGCCGCGCCAATTTACATTAACGAGCATTTAACGCAGCAGCGTGCGAAATTGGCCGGCAAAGCTCGACAACTGAAACGCGACAAAAAAATTGTAGAAACGTGGACCAGAGATGGTATAATATTTGTGAAACACCACAGCGATCAGATTCAGAAAATTAAAAGCGACGAAGAGATGTCCAACCTCGAGAAGTCATTCAGAATTGTGATGAGGTTGAATACAACCTTGCTGAAATCAACATGAAACTATGATATCGAAATGACACGCTGCCTGTTGTAAAGCAAATCGCTTTCTCCATCGAAAACAATCACCTCTGTGAAGACTTGAAGTTGAACTCAGCCGAGCAGTAATTATCCTTTTTCTATATATGTAGACCTCCTGTGCTCAGTATCATAATTATTAAGCTGATATCACTAGATCAACCACATCGGTTTAATCTGTTTCTTTTCTGCGATACTTTGTCTACGGGGTTGTACTTCATATCAACTGATTTGACACACGCATTATTATATGGTCTAATATCTACTATATCCCAAGTGGTATCAACATACTGTCGATTCTGTACAACGCGACCTACTGACGACGTTGTCAATTTCTCAATCTCGCTTTACTTTCACCTTTTTGTGCAGTCTATTCAATGCTTCTCGTCTAAGCCTGTATATAACGCGTCAAACTGTGCGACAATCTATAGTGTCGCACTGTGGTTTCTTTTCTTTCCTTCGTTTTTACATATATCTATGATGTTAGTTCTCTTACTGCGACACAATATCAATGTTTTCTGGAACAAGACTTGCAAGTTAATCTGTGTGTCTCACATTGTTTCTCTAAATTTGGTTCATACTTTATGTAAGAATCACGAGATAATGCATACAATAGCCAACTCTGGGGATACAATAGCCAAGTCTGGGGACAAAAATGTGTCTAGACAAGTGCCTTTTCAACGACACAAAGACCCAGACAATAGTTCCTACTTGAAGTATCGACCCTAAATTTATAATTCAATTGATGAATTTGACTGATGACATGCTTATATTTTATTTTACTTTTGTGGAAAATATGGTTGCATGTTAGTCCCACTGTTTTTTTTCTCCAATCCGATTTTGTATACATTACAATACAAGATCAGCCGCACTGATCAAATCTATGTTGCAGTCACGGTTGCGTGTTATATCGTTTTGGTCCAATGGACTAGTGTATATATATAATTACAATGTACACGCGGAGTGCCATATCTCATGTTTTCGTTTACATACGTTGCACTAATTAAATCTATGTGCCCTTTTTGCGACACAATACCAATTTATTCTGGAACGAGATATTGCGCCTCTCGCATTGTTTCTCGAACGAAATACTTCACATGAATTTTATAATTCAACTCATTCAATTGATTGATCGACAGATAACGTGTTTGTATTGAATTTTTGTGATCAGATTATGGTTAAGACATATCTTATTCCATGATCTAATAGTCACTTTAAATTAGCAGTGCATATCTTATTCCATGATCTAATAGTCACTATAAATTAGCAGCGCGTATCTTATTCCATGATCTAATAGTCACTATAAATTAACAGCGCATAATCTTATTCCATGATCTAATAGTCACTATAAATTAGCAGCGCATATCTTATTCCATGATCTGATAGTCACTATAAATTAGCAGCGCATATCTTATTCCATGATCTAATAGTCACTATAAATTAGCAGTGCATATATTATTCCATGATCTAATAGTCACTATAAATTAGCAGTGCATATCTTATTCCATGATCTAATAGTCACTATAAATTAGCAATGCTAACATATTGTGAGTGCAAGCTGCCCTGTGGAACTTGAGTTATTTATAGTTTTATCTATAACACTCACCTTTGCGACTTGAACCTGGCTGAGCAGTATTTCTCATTTCTATATCACCAGATCAACCACATCGCTTTGATCAATATTAATGTTCCATTTCTGCGACACTGTTTGTTTGCCGTTGTAGTTTGCGGAGTTGTATTTCATATCAACTTATTTGACGAACGTTATTCTA